>PVKC010003393.1:28279-39376 GCA_004027635.1 Crocidura indochinensis
AAAGAGGGGACCACCTACTCTGGCGGCCTGGGGGTGATGGTGGAGGATATGGGATGCAGAAAGGGAATGAGGAAGATGGGAGGGCAAACCTGGTGGTGGGTATTCCCCTGATTCAATGTTAATATGTACCTGAAAAACTAATGTGAATGATTTGTAAGCCACTGTGATCAAAATAAAAAAAAATGTTGGGGAAAAAAAAAAGTGGTGTGTCCATTGCATTTATGTCAGTATTTTAATGAATTTTTCTCTAAGTTTAAATTATAAATACAATATTCACCATTGATATCAGTGCTTACAATTTTAAAAAACCTGGGGCCAGAGTCATCAGGTGTGGCCCCAAAACAAAACAAACAAACAAAAACAAAAACCCTGGAACTTGGCTAATTACATTGTTAGCAAGCTATTAAAATAATACCTACAAAGAAATATTTTCAAGGTATACAAACTTGAACTTTTCCAGCTCCCAAAATTAAAATGAAAGTCCAAACTGAAAAGTCATATAAGGGCCAGAGAGGCAGTGCAACAGGCTGGAGTACACAGTTCACACACAGGAGGCACAGGTTTGGTTGCCAGCACCACATGGTCCACTGAAGACCAAACAGGAGCACCCCCAAGCACAGAGACTGGAATAGCTCCTGATCACCAGTGGGTACAGTCTAAAAAGCAAACCAACAAAACATCATATATGAACTTAAATGTCAAGGGGGAATAGGGGAGAGAAAGCATGGGAGAGAAGGCACAAGAGAGGGAGAGAGAAAGGAAAAAGAAGAGAATGTAAAAATTCTATGAAAAATATTTTTTGGGGAAGTTTGTCATCTCTATACAAATATCAAATTCATACCAATTGGTTAGGAAAGTCAGGTTCAAACATGGAGCTGCTGATGTTTATAAATTCAATTTCCTTCTTAGGTACACTTAATTTTCTTATTATTTTTTATTTTATTTATTTATTTATTGGTTGGTTAGTTGTTAGGTCACACCCAGCGGTGCTCAAGGGTTACTCCTGGCTCTGTGCTCAGAAATTGGTCCCGGCAGGCTGAGGGATCATATGGGGTTCCAGGAATCATACAGGGTCCCTCCCAGGTCAGCAAGGCAGAGCCCTACCACTGTGCTATCTTTCGAACTCATGGTGCACTTTCTTTTTTTTTTTTTTTTTTTTTTTTTGGTTTTTGGGCCACACCCAGTGACACTCAGGGGTTACTCCTGGCTATGCGCTCAGAAGTCGCTCCTAGCTTGGGGGACCATATGGGAAACCGGGGGATCGAACCGCGGTCTGTCCTAGGCTAGCGCAGGCAAGGCAGGCACCTTACCTCCAGCGCCACCGCCCGGCCCCCTCATGGTGCACTTTTAAAATAGTATTTGACAGTCTTGAATCAAAATGTTAATTATGTTAGAAAGTAAAACAAAGAACTACAATACATTGCATCTAATGTGAGTATATTACTACTATTATTCTTATCCCTATTACAATACTAGCTCCTTAACAGATTTTTTTTCTCAGAGATTTTCCTATATGAAAAGAGGTTAAAAATATTAAAAAAAAAAAAAAAAGAGGCTGTGAACAGCATGGCTTTTATGCAAACAGTACTTTAAATGCTTGTTCTTTCTTTCTTTTTTTTTTTTTTTTTTTTTTTTTTTGGTTTTTGGTTTTGGGGCCACACCCAGTGACGCTCAGAGGTTACTCCTGGCTATGTGCTCAGAAGTCGCTCCTGGTTTGTGGGACCATATTGGAAACTGGGGAATTGAACCACCGTCCATCCTAGGCTAGCGCAGGCAAGGCAGGCACCTTACCTCCAGCGCCACTGCCTGGCCCCTAAATGCTTGTTCTAAAAGCAAATATATATATTTGCTTGCTTGTTAATTTAGCAAAACTCAGTTTAGAGAAAAGTTTTTTTTTATCACATCCACTTTTTAAAACTCTTGAATGAATAAAATTTGGATCATACAGCTGAAATCAGAAAAGTCGCAATTTTAGAAAAATGCACAAGGAAACAACCCAAACACATAGGTATAGATGTTAATCATGTTTCTTTATTCTTCATATTTCTGGCCTGCACTCTGAAAGTTAATTTTATACTCAGAAAAACAAAATACTAAGTTTAAGGGAAAATTATTATAATAATTTAAATCAGTAATTTTTAACAAAAGGTTTGAGGCATAGAAAAAACATAATTCAATAACCATTAACAAAGTGTTAATTAAAATTTTCTGTATATGAATAAGTGAGCTTACCATGTCAGCATTCACTTCTTTGCCTAAGAATGAAAGAATTCAAAAATCAAATGAAATTAAAACATCTGAGATAAGGCTAAATTTCATTTAGTTTTGGCGATGCTGGATATTGCTGTCTTATACATGTGAATTGAAACACATCCCTAAATAATGGGCACAATTTTGAAAATTTTGGAAGAAAAAATCAATACTTAGTCATACAATCTAAGCAGTTTTTTTTATGACAGTTACTATTATTGACATATTATATGCCAAATAATCAATATAAGACAGGCATCTTCAACATTTCATAAATAATCTAACTCTGAGATTTACTGTCAAAAGTGGTACATTTCTAAGAATAAAGCAGGGGACAGTATTATTTATGCTTTTAGAAAATATGCAAATCTGAGTATTTGAGGAAAACTGTGATACATGGCTACCAGGTAAAGGAGGAAACAAACTCAGAAAGGTTCAAAATATATGTGATGAACATTACTGAGAACATGTTATTTTACTGGGAATGAAGTAATGTCTTTGCAGAGCCATGTAATTGTCAAACTAGCTTTTGCAGTTTGTCTCTAACCCCAACAAATCTCTGACTCATAGCAGTTGTATCTCTAAAGTTTTATGCTTTTCAAAGAAAGCATTTTCATATTCATATACTTATTGCTTTTCAAGTAGACTTATAAATTAAGTACTTATTTCAACTAATAATTCCTACATTTAAATATGTTCTCTTAGAAAGTTTGATATTTTTATTTTCTCCTACTTTTGTTCTAGTTTGACATTTCATATATAAAATTTAAAACATCTTCAATACTGAAATAAAATGCAGAAAGTGTTCTAATATTTTCTTCTTTTTTTTGGGGGGGGGTTCAAACTACTAATGCTATGCCTGAATTTGCCTCCAAATAATCTATTATTTCCCCCAAGGATCTGTAGCAGTTGCTTATTCATGCTCACAGGTTAAATTCTCAAGTCACCTATTTCATTCCACTGTTATCTGCTCCATCTCATGTTACTGAAGAATAGATCTTCCCAAAATGTACAAAGCACGCTTTTCCCAATATGTCACCTTGGCATGTGGAGCTAGGGTCAATGGAGGCCCTTGTAGTTCTCAAGAGAAACTGTTACCATTACCTTAAAGAATGAAGATGACCCACATTTAGAGTTATGTTCGATCCCATGGCAGGTCAAACATCTAGAGCATCTGGTTTTGTCATATGAGTCATCCTGTCCTTGTCATGTGAGACCCTTTCTCCTCTCAACTTGATGCTCCAGGCCTTGGCCCATTAATTACCTCAGGAATTAAAACCCCATCTCATTTACACTAGAATTTATAGCCATTTAAACAGTCAGACATATAAAATGCATTTCTTCTTTCTTTTAAAAAGAAATTATTGATGTCTGAAGTTGTCTGACTAGCACAAGGATGGAGAAGTTTCTCCCCTGTACCTTTACATTATTAATTCACTATTTTGTACTATTTTACTAATTCATCAATTCACTATTTGACACTATTTAATTTACTAAAATTAAGACCTGCTCACTACTCCTATACTGGTTGTCTGTTCTATTGGATTAAAATTTAAACCAACTTAATAAGATTCCAGTGGTGGGGAAAATATAAAAACAAATAATTCCAATATTTGTTTTCTGAATATCAAAATATTCAGATATTTCAGAAAGTTGGAGCCAGACTGCTCATATAGCAGACTGAATGCTTGCCTTGCAAGCAGGCAAAATGGTCCCCAGAACACTGCCAGAAGTAATTCCTGAGTGCAGAGCTGGGAGTAACTACTGAGCATTGTCCGGTGTGGCCTCAAAACCAAAAGTAAATAAAAATAAAAAAAACAAGCAGTTGAGAACAATTGTAAACACAAATGAAAAAAGCTGAATTGAGCAAAAAAATACAAAATTACTGTTTTGTGTTAAAAACCTAAAGAACTTTTACAGGAGTTTGTCTTGGAAGTCCTGTTACCTCTGTTAACTGTGTCTTACTAAACTGTGGAAAAAAGACTGCATGATAATCATAAAATTGTGATGCACAACTGAACTGGTAAGGGAAAGAGGTTGACAGAGGTCGCTGAGAGGGTCCTTGGTGAAGGAAAATGGTTATGGGTGTGGTGCTGCAATTATGTGCATGAGAAACTACTATTAACACTGTCAAGTACAGAATCTCAACCAATTAGAAAAATAGTTGTGTCCTTCATTAGCAAATCTAGAAACAATCCAAGTGTCCTAGAACAGATGACTGGATAGACTATGATCTACTACTTGGAATACGTAAAGATTTTGCCATTTTCTGTTTTATGGATAGATTTGAAGAGTATTTTTGCTGTGTAAAGTCAGCTGGAAGAGAAACACAGAACGATCTTGTGGGATCTGAGTAATAATAAAATGGGTAGGTTATTAGTCCTGCACACAACTAAAACCTGGCATCTCAGATGGTCTCTCCAGCCCACAAGCAATGATACCTGAGTGCAGAGCCAGGAGTAAGCTCTGAGCTTCGCTAGGTGAGGGCAGCAAACCAAAATGATCTTATTCATAGAAGGGATCTGGAGATATGTGGTGGATGAAAAACAAATAGTCTAGGCAACAGGACCTGACCTGAGCTTATCATTGGGGAGATTTGGGTAGAGGAGGTTTGAGTGAGTGGTAGGTGAGGGGCTGAAACAATAGTGGAGGGAAGTGGCTCATCTATTGTGGTTTTTCCACATTGGAATGTATTTTTAAAAATTTTAAGGCAGGGCTGGAGTAGTGGTGCAAGTGGTAAGGTGCCTGCCTTGCATGCGCTAGCCAAGGACGGACCTTGGTTCAACCCCCCCAGGTGTTCCATATGGTCCCCCAAGCCAGAAGCAATTTCTGAGTGCATAGCCTGAGCATCACTGGGTGTGGCCCCAAAACTAAAAATAAATAAATAATTTTAAGGTTGCTCATTTGAAACAACAAATGAACAATAATCAAAACTACAATCTATGTCTTCCAATCCTGGAGAGACTTAAAAGGGTAAAATAAATATTATTACTTCCAACATTCAGTGTTCATTTCTCCATCTCTTATGTCACTAAATTCAGTATATCATAAATCCGTTAACATTGCTACAAGTTGTAGCATACCAACCTTTAATATCTGCATAGTGATACAGCTGTATATTTAGAAAATTTTTATCCAGTTGCCAGTCTTTGGGCTCTATTCATGCTGCCATATCTTAGATATTGTGAATATATCTAGTATAAATATGGAAATGCATATATCTCTTCAAACTAATATCTTTGTATTGTTGGGATATATATTGAGAAATAAGTTCATGGAATCTACAGTAAAATTGGTGGGATAGTGTGATTACACAAAAAGCTGACATGCTTGCTTTATGGGTTCAATGCAAGGCACTACATGGTACTCCCAAGGACTGCTGGAAATGTCTCAAAAATGATACTGAGAGTAGTATGTATGTGAACCCAAACAGAGGCAAAAACCACAAGAAAAGTGAGGATGGGGAGATAGGTATGTAGCTCAATAATAGAGCACTTGTCTTACATGTGTGAGGACATAGATTTGATCTCTGGTGCCACAGAAAAGGGAAAGAAATCTCCATTGTTCATTGTTTTAATTCCCTCATGCTACCCACCCCCAATTGTTATGTTGTTGCTCAAATGACCAGGGGTCACATACATGACTAATTGTCATCCTTGCTAGGAGTTCTATATCTATCTGAGGTGCCTGAATATTCAGCCTTGGAACTTATCTGAGGTTTCCACTCCTTTAGTTCCAATGCTTGTGCATGAGCTTACTGGGGTCTCCCTGTTATTTACTTTATTGCATGTCCTAGTTTCCCTCCCGCTCTTCCCTCAGCCTACCTTGGGGGGGGGACAGACATTTTTTCTTCTCTCTTTATTGTCTCTCTTTCCTGTTTTCTCACCTTTTAGATACTGTGGTTTGCAATATAGTTACTGAAGAGGTATCATGCATATCACTATCTTCTTTCAGCACCCAATTCTTGTCCAGAGCGATCATTTCTAATCATCACTATCATAGTGGTCCCTTCTTGCCCCAACTACACTCCCTATGTATGGCAAGCCTCCTACCATGGATGGGTCTTCCAGACCCTCATTTCTACTGTCTCTTTAGATTATTAACAGAATAGTCTTTCTTATATCCCACAAATGAGTACTATTATTTTATGCCTATTCCTCCTCTGACATATTTTGCTGAGCATAATACTTTTCCTATCCATATAAGCAAATTTCAAAACTTCATTTTGCCTAACAGCTACATAGTATTTCTTTGTATAAGGTGCCACAGTTTCTTTATCCACTCATCTGTTCTTGGGCATTGGGTTGTTTCCAGTTTGTGGCTATTGTGAATTGTGCTGCAATTAACATAGGAGTGCAGAGGGCTTTTCTGCATTGTTTTTGTCCTTGTAGTGTATATTCCTAGGAGTGGTATTGCTGGATCACAATGAAGCTCAATTTCTAATTTCTTGAGGAATATCCGTAGACCAATCGACATTGCCACCAGCAGTGAAAGAGAATTAGGGTCGCCCTCTTGAGTTGAAGCAAGCACATTCTGGTTGTAGTGCCCCTCCAGACAGCTGTAGTGTTTGCCTACATACTCACCAGGGGGTCAGACTTTCTGGTCTCACCATTGTGGTGCTGACCAGGAACAGTACCACTTTATGGTGATTAAATACACCAAATTATAAGGTGGTTAGAAATCACCTGAAAAAGGAATTGCAGACTACAGAGATGCTAGGATTGCATTTGGTGCATGTAGTGACATGGTGATTTGGTAGGGTTGAATTCATGGTCATTTGCTTTTAAGGCAGACATTCTACGTTAGTGCATTTCCAGGTTTTGTATACTGTTTTCACAGAAGCTGGGTCAGCAACAGTGAAAGAGTTCCTTGTCTTCCATTCCCTTGCCTCCAACTGCTATTGCTGACTTCTTGACATAGAACATTCTCAATGATGTGATGTGATATTCAACCTAAAGATGAATTCAATCTAGAGATGAGATTGAGAGATTTTTATCTCTAATGTGACAATGATGCTTTTTTTTTTTCTCACGTGCCTCTTGGCACCTATATACCTTCTTTGGATAAATATCTGTTCAGCATTTTGTGTTGGAGCTGTTTGCTTTATGTCAGTTTGTATCTTTAGTATCCAGGAGGCCTCTATTAAATGCATGGTGTGTGAATATTTTCTCTCATTCAATAAAATTTTTTGTCTTAATTTCTTTGAGTACAGAAGTTTTGCAGTTTTATGTAAGCCCATTTTGCCTTTTTGTTTTGTAAATGAGGTTAAAATCACAGAAGTGGCCATTGAAATCAATATCATGCAATATATTGCCTTTATTTTATAATGTGTTTTTATAGCTTCATGTCTAACATCCAGTTCTTATTCCTTTTGGAACTTATTTTTATACATGGGCTTTTTGAACTGTGATCCAGTTTCATTCTTTCATATGTGGGCACCCAATTTTAGCAAAGGAATTGTTCAAAGAACTTTCTTTTTCTCCATGTTACTTTCTTGAGAGTTTTTTGAGGGGCACACCCAGTGACGCTCAGGGATCACTCCTGGCTATGTGCTCAGAAATTGCTCCTGGCTTGGGGAACCATATGGGATGTAGGGGAATAGAATCACAGTCAGATATAGGCTAGCGCAGGCAAAGCAGATGCCTGACTGCTTATTTCACTGCTCTGGCCCTCCATTTTACACTCTATGCTCCTTTGTTGTATATTAACTGCCCATACAAGTGTGGATTTAGTTCTTGGCTCTCAAGTCGATTCCACTGATTTCCCAACACTATATGTTATTAGTTTTGTAGTATTAAATAATTGAATATTATTACTATTCTTATTATTATTATCATTATTATTATTTTGGTTTTTGGGCCACACCTGGCGATGCTCAGGGTTACTCTTGGCTGTCTGCTCAGAAATAGCTCCTGGCAGGCATGGGGGACCATATGGGACACCGGGACTTGAACCAACCACCTTTGGTCCTGGACCGGCTGCTTGCAAGGCAAATGCCACTGTGCTATCTCTCCGGGCCCGTAAATAAGTGAATATTATGCTGCTATTCTTTTTTTTTTTTTTTTTTTTTTTTGGTTTTTGGGCCACACCCGGTGACGCTCAGGGGTTACTCCTGGCTATTTGCTCAGAAGTCGCTCCTGGCAGGCACGGGGACTATATGGGGAACCGGGGGATTGAACCGCGGTCCACCTAGGTTAGCTCAGGCACCTTACCTCCAGCGCCACGGCCCGGCCCCTGCTGCTATTCTTTTGTCTCAGTTTTGTCTTCAGGAAATCTTACAGCTTCATACAAACTTTAGAATTGATTTGTTTCCTTGAAGAATGCCAATGGAACTTTTGCAGTGATTATACTAAGACCTGAACACTGCTTTGGGTAGAAAGGTCACCATAACATCAATTCTATTTTTTTGTTTTGTTTTGTTTTTGTGTCACAACACTGGCAACACTAGGGGTTACTCCTGGCTCTCTGCTCAGAAATTGCTCCTGGCTGAGGACCATATGGGATGCTGGGATTCAAACCACCTACTGTAAGGCAAATGCCTTACCTCCATGCTATCACTCCGGTCCCACAACATCAATTCTTAATCCCTCAGCACAAAACAACTTTCTATATCTTTGTGTCTTTACAAAATAATCTCATAGTTTTCAATAGACTAATATTTCATGTCTTTTATTAAATTCGTTACAAAATAGATTTTAATGAGATTGTAAATTTCCTTGATTTTTTTCCTCATCTAGTTTTCCTACTACTGAATTACAACAGATGTTACTATAATTTTGTTTTAGCCTGACATTTTACTGATCTATTACTTATTTTAAAAATCTATGCCATGCATATAATTCACATCATCTAAAGTTAGTGATAATTTTACTCCATTTTCAATTCAGATTTTCTTCCTTTTTTGATTGAATAAGGTAAGAACTAATACTTGCATGAATAAATGATAAGAGTGATAGCCTCATGCTGTACTGATCTTAAAGGATAAACTCCATTTCATCATAAAGTATGATATTAATAGTTTACCACATAGGATCTTATTATGTAGTGGTAAATCTTTTTAGCCCCATTTTATTTAGAGTTTTTTTTCTAGATGAATGTTAAATATTTTTGTACTTTCTCCTCATTACTGATATGACTGATTACTGATATGACCTTTTTTTTTGGCCACAATTGGTGATGTTCAAGGATTACTCCTGAACTGAGTACTGTGCTCAGATATCATTCCTTCCAGGTACAGAAGAACAATATGGAATGCTGGGTATCAAACCCAGTAGCTACATGCAAGGCAAACACCCTACCTGCTTTGCTATCATTCCAGTCTGATGTCTGCATTTGTAAAACTATTCTTGAATCTTTAAAATAACCCTGTGTCTTAATGGATAGTCATTTTAAAATTATTTTTATTTTATAGTTTGTTTTAATTTAGGGCAGTGCTTAATCTAAGCAGCAGAGATACTTTAGTTAACTTAAGGGATGCACAAAATTGAAAGATTTACATTCAGATGTCAGATATGACAATAGCTGCTTCCTGACTTAATTTCTTTACATTCATAGAATGCATTCTATTCCTCATTCATAGAATATCATACTTAGAGATCAGTATCATTCCTAAAATACTGAACACTTCAGAATTCATTTATTAAGGAAAATGTCAAGTCTCACATGAAGACCAGACTCAATGTAAGTGAAATTACTACTCACCATTTTATCTAATTTTTGTCTGAAATCTAATCCAAGCTGTATAAAAATATATCTAATATTAATATAAAAGGCCAAACTGTTAAATTCCTTTCTTGGGGCATCTGCTAGACTGTCATCAAATATACTCAAGTTGAAGCAATTACTGAAGTACTTTTAGTAACAACTTTTTGAAAGTACATAGTGATTTGACATTAATGACCTTGTTATCAACGTGGTTATTAACTGAACAGTCCTATCAGATGGTAATAGATATTCTTTCCCTCATTGTTATAAGAAAAAACTAATGTTCAAAGATAACTATCATTTTTTAAGAATTATTAAGTACCAGATTCACAGTGTGAACATGATTCTTTTCTCTCAGAGTCAGTGTTCTGTTATCATTTATAAACTCACCTCTTCTGTGTCATATATCCCTTTTTGGTAGGTTATCGAAGTATGAGTATTAACAATAGAAGCTGACTAAAGTCAAGAATTGCACAAATTTGGGATATTGGTGGTGGGAATGTTGCACTGGTGAAGGGAGTGTTCTTTACATGACTGAAACCTAATCACAGTCATATATGTAATCAAGATGCTTAAATAAAGAAAAAAAAAAGAAGAAATAGAAACATTTAAGCATCTTAGAGTGGGAAAAATAGTATCTAAAATATTTTTAGAAGATATTATGTGCTATAATCTATATTTTCATATGTATTTCTATATGTTTCCATATATATGGAAATTAGTATAATTATGTTTTTTTCCTTTGTTTTTTCTTCTGGAAAGGAAGATGTTATAGTGAAAATAAATATCTGATAAGCTAAGAAAAAAAGGATTGCACAAAGATTTAAAAAATCATCCATTTTTTAAACACAATTTTCCCAAAATTACTTTAAAATAAAACACGTGTTTTTAAAATGGTGAAGATAACTCACTAGAAACTTGTTTTTGTATTTTGCATTAATAAATTCAATGATATAATTTTTCCCATGTCATGTTACCACCTTTAATATATTCAGACATGACTAAAATAAACAAGTCATTTAAAAAGCTTTTTGGTTTGTTTGTTTTAGTTGGGTCACACTAGAGGTTTAGGATTATTCCTGATGAGACCATATAGGATTCTGAAGATAGAACCTGGGTCATCCGTGTTACAAAACAAGCATC
>PVKC010003394.1:0-38941 GCA_004027635.1 Crocidura indochinensis
AAATTATTTTCATTTACATGAAATAATTGTGCTTATTCTAATTCATCACAAAGCAGGAACTAGACAGTATGATTCTTATTCATGGGATTTTGGTTTCCCAGCTGAACGCCAACCAATAAGATGGTGACAGGTTGAAAGAAAGAAATTTAATAGTAACAAGCTGGCAACTTGGAAGTAGGCTAACTCCTGAATTCTAAGAAACTATCATGTCTACATGGCCATAAGAAACTTTTTCTAGAAAAAAAGAACAGGAAAACAAAGGTTGTTTTTACAAACATATTGTTACAATGCAGTAGCTTCCCTTCCAAGTTGTCCCCTTACTTTGTTTAGTTCTTTCTTTCACTTTATTAATTCATAAACACAGTGCTCACAAGTTTGTTCATAATACAGTTTTTCCCCACAGATAAAGTAGTTTATGAGTGAGTTACAGTCATACAATGTACACTTTTAGCCAGTGCACATTTCCCACCACAATGTCCCTTTTCCTTTCTGTCTCTAGGACATAAATCTCTCTCTCTCTCTCTCTCTCTCTCTCTCTCTCTCTCTCTCTCTCTCTCTCTCTCTCCCCTCCCCCTCAAGGTGTATTTTTGTCCACCAATGTTTCCAATATTTCCTTCCATCTCACCCTCCCCTGCCTGTGTCTGGGTCAGGCATTTTATTTCTCTCTCTTTTTCTTGCTTTATCTCTTTTTTGGGGGGTGGGGGTACTATGATTTGCACTGTTGCCAATTAAGGGATACCATGTATATAACTTTATCCCCTTTCAGTACCCACTCCTTGCCCAAAGTGATCAGTTCCACCCATCACTATCACCATGGACCATTCACTACCCTTAATTCATTTACCAAAACTGAACCAAATAAGAACAAAAGAAGAATTTGCCTAATCTTTAGATTTGGGGATGGGGAAAAAAGCAAAATAAGAAAAATTATTATTTTTCTTTTCTTTATTTTTTCTTTTATTTAAATACCTTGGGTACAGGATGTTCATACCATATTTTCCCCACAGATAAAGTTGTTTATGATTGAATTACAGTGTACAATGTACAACCTTTACCAGTGTGCATTTCCCACCACCAAAGGACAACTATGCTTGTTGGAGAGTGTGCTGTTCCTAATTTTGATGGACCAGTTTCATTACTTTTGCTTTTCTTCTGTTTTTAAAAATCATCATGTCTATCAATACTTCACTTTTTCAGTTTCTATTCATGCTATAGGGCATGAATTATACCATAATTTATGAACTATTATATTTTTGATGGACCTTTGATTTGTTTATAAATTTGGGCAATTATGAGCAAAGTTGGCATAAGCATTTTGTACAAGCCATTTTGAAAAATTGTACTTAAAATTCTCTTGAGTAAAGGAAAGTAGAGAAATTGCTGAGCCAAGGTATAGGTGAGTGCTTAGCTAAATCAGAAATGCCCACAGGAATTTCTAGAGGAATTTGTCACTTTATTCTCTAATAATGATGTGTCCCAGTTGCTCCATATCAAGTACTTCCTGCCATCAGTATTATTTTTAATGTTAGCCATTCTATACTATCAAAATGGCATTTCATTCCAGCTTAATTTGTTTTTTCTTTATGGCCAATGATAATGAAAAGAGCTCCTAAGACTGGCTCCTGATCCAGCAGTATTAGCATGGATAGGAAACATGTGAAAAATGCAAAATTATCCTCCTTTTAGGCTTAATACATTAATAAATAGCTCAGTCTCTTCCCACTGATTCTGACCCATGATTCAACAATGACTTACTTGGATGATTATTGCTTAGGAATAAACTCAGTAACAGTACTATAAAATGAAAGTAAAATTAGTTTTAGTTTATATTTAGTGAATCAATTTACATATGTAAAATACAGTCCTTAAATAAATAATCTCCTAGATGTCTATAAATAATAATACAAGTCTGGGGCCAGAGTGGTGGCACAAGCGGTAAGGTGTCTGCTTTGCGCGAGCTAGCCGCAGTTCAATCCCCCCTATGTCCCATGTCCCATATGGTCCCCTAAGACTGGAGTGATTTCTGAGTGCATAGCCAGGAGTAACTCTTGAGCATCACTGGTTGTGACCGAACCCACCCCTCAAAAAAAATACATGTCAGCCATTTGAAGTCATTAAAAAAATTGAGTATTCATATATGAATACTATAGACTGAATTGGTTAGTATTCTCAAATCACTCATTTATGAACTTGCCTATTGTCAAGAATGGGCTATTTTGTTTCCTTACATTTTTTCAGTTATTTTGTCATAGATTATTTGGACCTTTGTGTTAGTTTCCAACACTAGATGCTTCCTAGATTAGGGTCAGTACAATATTTTTGTAGCCAAGCTTTTCAACTCCTTGGCCTTATGAATCTGCCCTAACTCCTTTACCATTAGCCATGTATCTGAATGTCCCAAATAAGAACACCAAGAAAATTGAATATAAGGTTTGCTCACTTCAAAGAAGATATCAATAAGCCTGATTAGCACTAGCTTTTACATAAGAGTTGAACCATCACACAGATCCAAATACAATACTATTTAAAAGGTAAGCATGCTTTGTTGATGGTGGTGGTGGTTTTTGAACCACATCTGGTACTTCACCATATGGGGAACAGGGGGATCAAACCGGGGTCTGTCCTACGTTAACACAAGGCAAGGCAGGCACCTTACCTCCAGTGCCACTGCCCGGCCCCAAATATTAAATTTTTATTAACTATTTAATATTTACCTGAGTGCTCCAACTGTTAAGCAGTATTTCTTTTTCTTTTTTTTTAACGGGGTGGGCCACATTCAGCAGTGCTCAGGGGTTACTACTAGTTCTGTATTAAGAAATTGCTCCTGGCAGGCTTGGTGGAGCATATGGGATTCTGGGTATCAAACCCGGGTTGTTCCAGGTCAGTAGCATGCAAGACAAATGCCCTACCACTGTGCTAATACTCTGGTCTCTGTTAGACAGTATTCTTAACAAGGAGACCATGTTGCCACCTATGGGTTTGCAGGATTGTGAAAGGTGGCCAAAAGTGAACATTGAGAATCTAATCATGAGACTAGGGTTCAAAAAATAGGAAAGTGAAGACACAGGAAGAAAATAAATTTAGAAAATGGAAACAGAAAAAGCTTGAGAAACACTTGGTTAGAGTATGATGTTATAATTTTGAAATTATACTGATGAACCTCAAATTTTACTTGTTGACACATCAGTAAGGTGGACACAGCTAATAGGATTTCCATGGTCTACTGCTATATAAAGACATATTCTCCAAATTTCTCAAGTAAAACAATCAGTTTGTGGTCACAGATTATTGGACACGGACCTTTATTATCTTGTCACAGTGATTCTATATATCTAAAGATTTGCTCTATATTAATTTCCTACCTGGGGAAGGAAATCAACAGTTACATTGTAAAGACTTGTACCTAGATTATAACCAGATCCTTAAAAGTAATTGTTGGTGAGTTGGTTTTTATTTTCCCATAGGTAAGGTGGGGATTTTTTCCTGGTACTAAGGATGCATGAATTATTTTACCAGAACGTCTTGAAAGAAGTCAAATGAGAGTTCTCAAATAACAAAAACTCAAAAAACAAAAATGTGGGTTATTACTTTACCCACATTTTATAACATCTCACATTTGTAAAAGCAATATTAAATTGTTTTAATAATAAAATACATCAACATATATAGCAGTCCAATAGCATAGTCAAGTTTCACTCTCTCTAAAACTTGTAACTTCTAACTTTCTTTCACTCTGTCCTGGAAGTAGAGAAAGAAAATTTCACAAAACTAAGCTTTTGTACATTGATGTCTAAAATAATTAACAAAATCAAAATCTTTACTCTTCTTGAATTAAATATCCAAAGAAATTGAAGCGAAAAATATTTTTCTTCAATTTCAAAAGTTGTTCTGTCTTAGAGGCTCCCAAAGCTTATGTGGATTTCGTTATGAGCTCACTGGAATAATATTTATCATGAAATTTTTATGGCTTCACAAACTTAATTAATTTCTTATCAAGTTTCTGTTACACTTCTCTTTGAAAGAACACTTAAAGTTGACAGCATATGCAAAGCTAATCTAAAAATCTGTCCTGTACTCACCAGATTTAAAAGCAAGGCACTCTTTTCCCCAACAGCAGTTCCTCAAGCCAAATTATGTCCCTATAACCTGATACCAAGTGTTGCCAAGTGCAATTGCAGAAAGTCTATGATTTTTTTATTTTTCGGGAAAAGAAGTAAAATATCAAATAAAATTTCTCTGGGATGTTTTTAGATGATATCTGATATATACCAACGTAAACTCAAGTCAGAGAAATATCCTAACAAAATTTAGCTTCACAAAAAACATTTCTAGGAGAAAAAAATCTAATTTTTCATATTATTTCTTGAATGATTGAACAATATAAGCCTAGATAGGTTTGAAAAACAAAGAATTTTAAGAACTAGTGATATAACCCAGTGTTTGAACATTTGCGTTGCTTGTGCCTGGGTTTGATCCTAAAACCCATAGACAAAAACCCCAGGTCCTGGGTTTCCTATAACCAGAGAGTAATATGTAGAATTTTTCTCATCGAATTTACTGAGTTTTCACTATGTGAAAAAATGTAAATAAATGGATAAAGCAGAAGAAAACAGCAGAAACAAGGTCAAGTCTGGGGTATAGTTGAAGTTCAGGCGTAGGGTGTTATGAAAGATGATTAGAAGCTGTCACAGAGGAAATGTGGACTGAGAAAACCTGATTACAAGAGGTAAATGCAATGTGTGCATTTCAAAGAACAGTTTTCTCTGATTATTAAAGTCGTATTTTAGAAATAATTATCTAGACAGTAGGTGGCCATTTTATTCTGAAATCTTGAGAAAACTATCTCTGAACCCCTTATTTGAAGGCATATTTTGAATTTTCTTTGCTATCAAATACATATGAAATACACAAAACCAGAATGTTTTTACCAATAAATAATTTAAAATAAATACAACTTTATAGAATCAATTGTTGGAACCGGCTAAGAGTAAGGCTTGATTTAAAAATAGATACTATTACTTGCTTTCTTTTGAAAAGAATCTACAAGAAATGCATACACAGGTTTATCAACATTTCTGTAAAACTCTCTTCTATCCTTTTTATACAATTGTTGTAAGACATATTAGTATGAGATGAGTGAAAAGAAAGTAATGATAATTAGTTTTGATTTGATTATTACTCTAACATTCATTCAACCTATCTTAGATAAACTAGCAATGAAAAAAAGTTGTATGAAAACTATAATATTCCCGAATTAGTTTAAATGCTTAAAATGGGGAAACAGTACTTCCTGTGTCACTTCTGTTTATTCACAATTGAGAACACAAAATTAAAATTCTTGGAATGATTCTCTACACTAGTCACAGGTGCATGTATTGCATCAAATAATTTGTTTAAATTTATAATTTCTTTTTTTTTCCACTCCTGTGTTTTCCTAGGTAGGACTTACTGGAACATACATTCCTCTAATAGTCTCTCACGGCAAAGACATGGAGCCATATTCTGAATCAATTGGCAGTGAGGTTTTCTTTTTCAATCATTTGTGTTAGCTTTCACAGAAGTCTTAGTCCAAGAAGAATCTAAAGGTTCAAAGAATATACACATGAAGCAAATGCTCCTTGACTAATGCTCGCTGGGGAAGCACAGCTGCCTGGAAGTTCAAACGCAGTTCGGCTTCAACTCAGCCCGCAAAGTTCAAGATTGAGCTGCAGCCACTTGCTCTCTGAAGCTGCTCAAACCTGACAAAAAGCTGCGCTTTGGCATAGACCAGCAAGCTAAGCTAAGCCCTGGGCACCCCTTGTGGTGAGCATCCTGCCAAGATCTATCCACCACCACCAGCTTTCCTGACGCCCCATTGAACTTGGCTCCTAGTGACGCATATAAAACCTGAGTCTCGACCTAGAATAGGGTAACCTTTATGGAGAAGGTTATTTTTATCGTTACTTCTCATCTCACAGGTCCACTCTTTATCCTGTATTGGCTATGCTGTGGCTTTCTTTTTCTTAGGAAAAAGAAAAAAGAAGAAAAAAGGGGAGGGGGGTCAGAAAAGATCAGCTTTATCTTTCCAACACAAACCACACTTTCTTTCTCATCAAAAAAGGTGCTAAGTCAAACTCTGCTGGCCTGTAAAAATCCCTGATCCCGTTGTATGACTGAAACTCAACTATCAAAAGCGTTTTAACTCTGTATCTTGCAGTGATATAGTTTTTAAATAAACACAGTATAAGGACTCTCCAGAACTTTTGGCCTTGCAAAAAAAATAAATAAATAAAACAAAAAATTCTATTCCCTCTCTTTTCTCAACCACATTTTGTTCTTCCATTTCCTTTTGTATCTTAATTCTCCTCCCTCTACTGAATCATTTACAAATTGCTTATCATGTTTCACTCTTTAATAGAGCTCATTTCCTCTTTCTCTAGTTAATGCCCCATTTCCCTATCTCATGTTCTCTAAAACCAAATTAGATGCAGTGTTTTGTCTTATTTTGCTTTTTATTTTTACTATTATTCCAAAGTTGTCCCTCCTGTGGAACTTACCAAAGAAGGGGTTTATTTATTCACATTCAGCAGTTTATGATTGAGCCTCATATGGTCTATATTAGTAAAAAGATTTCTGCTTCCTGGATCATTTTCTTAACTTAGAATTCAGAACTTGGTAAACTCCCAGTTTTCAGTATTTTACTGACCACTTCACTTTTTCAGCAGTTTCTCTGGATTTTTTTTTTTTTACTAAACTTTGGAATGCCCTGAGGTCTGTCTTCAGGCATTTTCTTTTTCATACCTATGTCTGATGATTGAGTGGATTCATCCGATCGCAGTGTGTGTGTGTGTGTGTGTGTGTGTGTGTGTGTGTGTTGTGAAGAGATCTCCCAAGCACCTCTATGTTCTGGAGATCACTGCGTATACTTCTCTGCTGCCCATTAGGACCACCTAGCAGTGTTCAGTACTATGCGATGCAAGAATAAAACACAGATATATTTGATTCCACGATCTATGCATGGCTTCTGTTCATTTGGCTATCTCCCTGACTTTGGTTTCATAACTTTTAATGCCTTCTTATTGTTTTATGCCTCCTCAATTTACATAATCCACAGTGATATTATTTCTAAATCCCAGACAACTCAAGTGCCTTTTAATCTCTGATATTGCTAAAAGGACTTTTAATCATCAACAAAGACTAGGCTCTTAGTTCATAAAATAGAAACATTTGTTGGATTATGTGACTGACTTTTTGGAGTTGTTTGTTACTACATTGACTTGCTCTTAAGAAACCAAAAATTCCTACTTAAAAAGATGTGGCTGTGCAACAAAAACAACATTGATTATATATTGTTGAGCTAATAGCAGAAAGTAAAGAAATTGAAAAAAAACTCAAGATAAAAAGTATTGATGCAAGAATCTTGAAGGCTAGTGGACTCAATTATTTTGTGTAAAAAAGTTTAGCTGGTATTTACTGGAAATAGCCTGCTTTATTTACTGAGTCAATAATTTTAAAGCACTGAATGGAAGAAATCAAAGGGATAATATTATCAGGAAATATTAATTTATTTTTAAAGTCATTTTACAAAACAGCAGCTTATAAAGAAAGTGACTGATTTTTAGGAAGAGAAGAAAAGTAATATAGAAAATCTGCTGATGAAGAGTTTTATTGCTCTGGGCAATAGTAAATGATAAGACATATATATATATTTATACATGTATATATATGTGTGTATATACATGAGAGAGGGACAGACAGAAAGAGGAATGAAAAAAAAGAAGTTCTTAGAAAAGAGAAGTCCAAGAAAGTGATTAAATTAAGTTAACTGGTTTAGCTTTGCAGGAAAAATTCGATGAAGTATATTACTTGATACCTATTCTCTGCCTCAAGGTGGGTTTCATTCACTGGAAAGGAGGTAAGTGGAGATAATAAAGGAACAAGTCAAGCTTGGAAAATAATTTTTGTGATGAATTTCTGTTTATTGTCATGTGGAATTGTCTGGAAACCCATAGATTAAAAAGCCCTCTAAGTTTTTCAGGTGCTCAAGAAACTGTGAGTCTCTTCTAAAAATAGTCAACTACCGTTTGCTTAGTCTTTACCCCTCTACAGAAATCAATCAAGGGTATCTGATTAGCCTCTAAGGAGAAGCAAGTGACATAGCTATGTTGACCCAGTGAGGACACACTTCCTATTATCCCCTTTAAACATGACCATGGCCATGGAGAATAATAGACAAGGAAGTGCTTTCAGAGGGCAGAGAAGTCACAGAAAATATTTTTGTAAAGGAGTATTAACAACATCAGTATCTAAGAGTCTTTTTCTTCCCTCAGGGTAGAAGGTTTCCATAAAGCCAATACAGTGGATTCATCAGCTGCTATGAATCAGCCATTGTTCATTCATTCTGTCTTTTGAGTGCATGTTTTATTGCTATTATCTTAGCCCCCTTTATCATCACATATCAAGTGTGCCCATGCATGCAATTTCATATAGCCTGCATTTTTAGAGCATTCCAGCATCAGTATCTAGATCTGACAAAAATAACTGTCCCTCACCTTGAAAACAGACAAATAACTGTACAAGATATATTTTTGGTTACTTTACAAAGGAAGGGAAATGTCTGTCCCACAGAGAGGTGGAATAAAACAGATATTTAGTGATTAAATTGCATATAATGGCAGAAAATATTCCATTTTAAGTGGATTCCCTTTTCCTTTGGAGCACTTGACTATATTACATAGAATTTTGTTCAGAAATGTGCTTGAGTTCTGAGCAATAGAAAATCTAAATTTAAATTCATTTAAATAAAATATTTCTGCTGGGTACTTTGGGCCATCCCCAGTGGTGCTCAGGGTATCTACCTGGCTCAGAGTTCAGGAGTGATCATTAGTACTATAGGCAATGAATGCCTGGCATTGATCACCATTCAGTTGCATGTAAGTCAGGGTCTTACTTCCAATACTATCTCTATAGCCCTAACTGGAATAATTTTGTTCCAATGATAAATAAGAGCATTAAGATCTTATGATATCTTTTGATAAATCTTATTTATTTATTAATTAAAAATGAAAATCACTCTCCAATTATATATCCATTGAGTTGTTATTATATTTATTACTACTACATCCAGAATGGAGTTCTTTGTTTCATATCATTCATGTTTTTCTGCTTAAATTACATAACTCCTGTAAAAATAACCAACTTATAATTTATCTCTATAGTTAATGCTTCCCCACCTTTTGCACATTAAATTTTTATAAATTCTAAAATTAAATTATCTATTACACAGATGCTTAATTTAGAGCACTCCCTTTAATGTTTTCTATGAGAAAAATATAAATTTGTGTCTAGGGGCTTCCCATTAAAGATTTGTTTTCACAAAAATCAGAAATCTACTTACAATAATATAACATTGTATTATAGTGAATATATAAGCTTGAAAACAACTGATAACTCTTGAGTTCATTGTTCTGAATAATATTTTTTTCCTTTGGTGTATTAAAGTTCTCCAATCAAGTCAGAAGTGTAAGACAAAATTACTTTAATTTATTTCCATGAATCTGTGTTTTGACTTCAATGTGAAAAGAAGTGCCTTGAAATGTAGTGTGTGGAATTCGAAGACAACAGAATGCATCTGTCTATATGATTCCTGAATCTAACCAGGAAGAGTAGAGATGTGGCATTAAGTTCATATGTAATGTCTAATTCTCATCTAGTCAGTTGAGAAGCATTCAAAAGGATTTCAAAAAAATTTCTCTAGACTCTCTAAGATCCTTTTAAAATTACCTGGGAAGAAGGCCAAATCCTTAATCTAAAATTTCGAAAGTGGGAGAAAACTGTGAATTTAAACTTTTTCTCTTAAAATAACTAAAAGGTTGACAGTTTTAAATTTTATTTAAAGTTTAGATAGACTTTTGAGTATCCATTGACTATGAAGAGGCTTTTTTATTTTTTTCTTTTCTACTAGCTAATTTTATAACCTGAAACACACTTACTATTGGATTAAACCACAAGAGGGGTCAAACTCTCCCTATTATATTGGAATTTAGACTTTAGACATGGTCAGTGATGGAGACTCTAATGGCAAATAACCAACAGAGATATCTAGGCTGGATTTTGGTGAGCTTTCCTGACATACTCAAGTTGCTAGAGAAATAAATATTTGGGAAGTTCAGAGATTAGCACAGTATCTAGAGATAATCATGATAATTAGACTAATATTAGAAGAGACATTATCTTGGAATTATGTGCAACATTAGATAAATTTTAATTTATTAAGGGCAAAACCTAATTCTGCTTTAAGTCCCCAGTCCATTCCTGGCTTAGGAGGACCATATGGGACGCTGGGCGATCGAATCACGGTCAGTCCTACGCTAGCACTTGCAAGGCAGACACCTTACCTCTAGCACCACCTTCCTGGCCCCTGTACTATCTTTCTGACCATCACAAATGCCTTTTCATTTTAACTTACTATAAACAATATGCTATTATGTTGTGTTTGTAAATCACTCTTCCAAGGAGAATGCATATTTTATTACATGGGGAATTGTATTTTTAATTATTTTTAATATTTTACATCAGAAAATATGTAACCTGACAGTGTTTGTGCATCACGAAGACTTTTTAAAATTACCTTTGTGATTTATTTTCTACAATAGAATCTATAGTCTTCATAGAATTCTTCATAGAATGTATAGAATCTATACTCTTTATAGATTCTAGCAAAAAAAAACATTTGATGCTGCATGCCTCTTGTATGTTTTATTTGTACATTTGGTTGTATATTCTTTTAGGGAAATTAAGCTTCAGATTATAATTAAAACATGTTCTTCTGAACACTTTTCTTTCCTTTTGGCTTGAGTCAATTAGGGTTTGCTTCATTTTCTTACTACATCCTTTGTGCAACCATCACCCAAACATTCATATACAGACATGCTGTGAGAGAAGGAAAAATACAGAAAGCTATTATCTGGCGAATTTATTTTTCCTATGTTCTTCCTGTAAGTCTGTTATGCAATTACCACCCAGTACTAGTTCATCTTTATTTAAAAAACTATATCTCATAATTTTATTTTCCTTGGGAGGCAATACGTTCTTCCCGGTTCCCATATGATCCCCCGTGCCTGCCAGGAGCGACTTCTGAGCGCATAGCCAGGAGTAACCCCTGATCATCAAATGGGTGTGGTCCAAAAACCAAAACAAAACAAAACAAAAAAGATAGTACAGCAGACAAGGTGCTTGACTTACATACAATTGACCTGGATTCTGTCCCAATCAGGTAAAGAGCTTGCCATGCATGCAAATGACGTTGGTTCAAACCTTGACATCTCATATGTTTCCCCCAAGCAGCACTAGGAGTACTTCCTGATTGCAGAGCCAGGAGTAATCACTGAGCATCACTGAGTTTGGCCCCCAAACCAAAAAACAAACCACAAAAAGAAGTAAGTTAATAAAGCCTACCAAGTTTTTATTGAATAGAACTACATAAAAGACTGATATTAATCAAATGAATGTTACATGATGTATTATAACATCCACAAGAACATTTAGTCTATTTACCTAAAGAAAGGAAACAACCATTTCAGATAGTCAAATTAATAAGCTTTTCATTTTAAAAATAAATTATTTCAATATGATTAATATGATGATCTTGTGTAACCACAACATCAAATGCAACCTTAAGAGTAGCTTTTAACCCCAAATTTCATACACCTGAACCAAATTAAGGAAACAGCCAGTAATTATTGTATTGATTATTCTTCTGCTGCATTTGTTATTATTATTGACTCTAATCCTTCTAAATTGCAAGCCCCAAATTTTCTAGATGAGCCGTGCTTCACAGTCGATATATTATAAATCACTTTCCAAATTCTTTTCTAAAGTTATGCCTAAGTCTTATCTCCTTCAGTTTCAATTAAAAAAGAGGAAGCTTAATGTTGCTGTTATTTGTTTTTCATGCGGTTAAAACTGAAATAAAATTAGCAGGTAAATGAAAGTTTAAAAGTCATAAATAGTTGCTAACATATCACCTTATATTAATAGCAGTAAGGGATGCATAGTCATTTCTAAATTCAAATCTACCAAATTAAATTGCAAAGAAGCTAATAAAGTCTAATTCTTGCATATTTCCCTGGAGTTTTGAGTCTTCATTTTTTATTTGGAAATGTGTTTTTATGGTTTATATAAAGGTAGACAATACTGGATGAATAGCAAAAACAAGTATAGCTAATCATCCATTTATCTCATGTATTGATGTAAATCACAATATATGCTGAGGTTCAGATATTGAAAACAACCAAGGTAGACTATAAAAAACATTTTAGGTGTTTTATGCTTGCTTCGCCAAACATTTCATTTTAGATACTTGGGTTTGTAAATTTCCAGATAGAATTTCTCAAAATCATTCAAATATTTAGACATTAGTCAAAACTTATTAGTCTTTAAAAATACAGCTATGTAAACCATAAAGACAGAATGATTTCCTCCCACTTATTAGTAAAAAGTGCTTTGCTTTGTTAAAAAGACATCTGTGATCCTTTATCTCTATTTCAAAAAGCAATCTGAATTTTCTATTTATTTGCTGTTAAGCAATAAAACTCCTTATGATGTCAAACTTTATATATTTCTACTGCTTTTATTTTTCCTTGAGCACCTGCATTGCCTATTTTTTCCTACTTGTTTAGCTTAGACATTGTTTCTTGGTATTATACCCTTGCATATATATATATGTGTGTATATATATACATATATATTATACAGTTACTGTTTCTATAAAACACAGTATTATTTGAAAACTGCTGAAGGAAGTGTTTCTTTTTCACATGATTAGGATCATTTTTTATGGATAGGGATAAGAGATGCCTTGATATCTAGGGACTAGTCCTCTGCAAAGGAGATGGCCCACAGCCTAGATAACTTGAAATTTCACTAGATAGACATATAGTAAAGATGCATCAATATCTTGAGATGATCAGCTAATTTGTTTCCATAAATTTAGCTGATATTCAGCCTTCAGTAGTACTGTAACTTTGTTCTAAACTTTTGTTTAGAACCCACCAATCACGGACTCTTGCTTCCATCCCCTAACGCCATTCCCCTGCTCCCCCCACCCCCCACACACACCATGGAACACCTTGTCATATTCTTTCTCTTCTTTTGCTACTTGCAATGCAACTTGACACGAAGTACACAACATTAAAAGCAGTCATCACAATGAAACACAGTTCCACATAAAACTACCCTCATTTTTACATTAGCATCACATTTGAAAATTCTCAATAAAAATACTTAACAAATATAATTATATATTTATACTGAAGAGGCTGAAATTTCCTTTAATATTGTTGCTTAGTATCTCTCTTTCTCTCTCTCTGAGAATTTTTATTTCCATTCTTAGTTGACCGCATAGTTCATTTCAATTCAAGACTCCAATTCAATTGGGGTCAGGGGGATGATTCAAAGGGCTAGAGATGTCCAGAACTTCATGGGTTCAAGCAGTAGGAATAATGACTGAGCACCAAGCTGAATCACTGAGCATCTCTGAAAGTCACTCAAAAACAAACAAATCACTCCCAAGACTTAAATCGGAAAAATGAAATCAACCCTTATTTTTTGTTCTATCCAGGTTAAGGCTGTCAGTCTGCTATCTATGTGTTATGTTTGATCATCATTTCTATTTTATTTTTATTGCAATATTTATTAATTTATATTAAAAGTTTGGGGTCACACCTTGTGCTACACAAGGCTAACTCCTGGCTCTTCACTCAGAGTTCACAGCTAGCAAGTTTTGGAGACCACATGAGATGTTGGGGATTGAAGCTCAACTAGCCATATGCAAGGAAAGTGCCCTACATTTTGTACTATTGCTCTGAATTTATTCCATTTTTAATTGAAAAATTTTAACTATAAGTGTTTACTATAAAATCATCACTGTTCTCTTTTCTTATTGTTTTGTAAAGAGAACCAAAATTTTTCTTTTATTATGTATTCAATATAAAATTGCATTTATTATTGCCTTCTATATACATTTTGAGAATGCAAATTCGCACTTCCATGTGTTTATATTTTTACTACACCGGTCATTTATGTTCTAGTACTATAAACCTACAAAAACTATCAATTGACTCCTTGGTCATTTCTGTCAACTTTCCTTCTTCTTTGTCTCTAGTATCTGTCATACTGATCACAGGGTCTAAAAGTTACTTTTATTTTGCTTTATTAGCTTGTTTTATTTGGTTATATTTTACATATAAAAGCTATCACTCATCAATTGCCTTTCTCTTTATGATTCAATTTTATTTTCATAATCAACTCATTCTATCTATCTTGTCACAGAAGAAAATATTTAATCTTTTTAAATTCCTTAGCTATATTTTATTTGTGATATATACTAACTTCATCTAACATTCGGCTATGAAAACTCAAGTTGTTTCTACCTCTTAATTAGTATAAATATTATTTTTATTAGCATGGTGGTGGTGTATATTTTAAATGGTGTTCTATAGTCTTGGGGATGAGAAGGGGACATCCAGCGGTGTTCAGGGATTAATCCTGGCTCAATTTTCAGGGATCACTCCTGGTAGTACACTGTGTGTCATATGTAGTGTCAAGGATTGAACTGTTTTCAAGCTGCCCACAAGGGACCAGAGAATAGTACAGTTTTTAGGGCATTAGTTGTGCATGCAGCTGACACAGATTTGACCTTGACTCCCATATGATCTTTTGAACAGCATCAGGAATAATTCCTGAGCACAGAGACAGCAGTGACCACTGATCATCTTGATGTGTGAAAAAAAAAATGCATGCAAGGCAAGTATATTACCCTTTGAATTATCTTTCTGACCCTTAGTGTTTTAGAATCTGTGAAAAAATACTTAGCAGTGCTATTCCAGGATCAACAGTAATAAAAGGTTTTTAAATTTATACTTTTATAGAATCTACAAATTGTTTTCAAAATGTCTATATTCCTTGTATGCCTGACTATGTAAGTGAACCACTTTTTTTTTTATATTTGCCAAAGTGCCAACTTGTTTGTAGACATTTGGCATAGACCACTTAAGAAGAGATCCACATTGTCAAATGGCCATACATAATGGAGTCACTGACTCCATTAGTGATAATTCCTTATAATTAACTTCTAATCTAAGGAATATTTGAAGAATTCACAATACTTCTAAGAGTTGTTTTTAAGGGAACGTCCTACCTTCTCTTCCAATTATTAATGTAAAAATATGCTAGCTTGAACTAAATGGCAAAGTAAAATGAAAGCCAATCTGAAAGAGGGCATAAGCAACAGAAGGAACTGTCACATGGATAATTATTTTCTTGAGCTCCTGTGACATACATTTTTAAGTAATAGAAAAGTTGAAATCTATATTTATCAAGTAACTATTTGTTTGGAAGCTCCAATCTAGTCCAACACTGATTACTATTCTCACAAATACAAGCTCTTATTATTTTCTTACTTTGCAGGCACAATGGCTAGAACAGTATGAACTCAGTAACTGTTCACTGAACTGAAATAAAATAGATGAAAAAAGGCAATTGATTTTTATTTTAGAGTGATAATAAAATATTTATACAATAGTTTTTTAATAAATTAAGTCCTTAGAATTTGGCACTATAGATGATTATTTAAAGTTTCAAATATATCAATCAATACAATAAACTGATCAAATGAATAAAATTTAGAGACTTGGGAAGTTGACTGAAATACTCATATTTTTGTGAAAAAAATATATATATTCAAATTTCAATACAATGAATGATTTATTTACTTTAACACTGAAAATATTAAATCAAAAGATTGGTATTCAAGTTAAGGGAGAATGTTTTGGCTATTTGTTTAGTTTAAATAGCAAAAGACATCTTTTTGAATGTTAAATTAATGATCTCCTACATTTTTCCTGTCATTTATAGATTATTCTCAGACTCCTTTTTTGATATTTCTGTCTCTGTTTAAACTCAAATGTTAAAGTACCCAAGTCCTATCTATAACCCCCAAACCCAGTAGGATTTCAAAGGGGCCTATGGTTTTATTTAGTATATGTCTTGAAAATCTATATTTTCACACTAGTTAGAGCACTGCCTGAAATTCCACATGTAAAAAATATACAAAATTTGACTTATAATTTCCAGTTTTTGTACCTACTAACCAGGCTATACTTAATATGTTCAAAACAAAGTCTTAAGGTTCCACATAAACTGCTTTTCCTAAACAAATTTTCCTTTATTTAAAATCCACCTCTTGTTTCAGTAGAAGCCAATCAGTAGCTCATATCAAATATCAGTATTATGTTACTAATAACCATTAAGCTCATGTTAAATTTAAGTCACAGTTTCTTGAATGATCATTTTTTTTTAGTTAGGATACAAAATTTCCTAAATAAAACCACCATCTTTGAGACTAATAGGTTCCTTCTCACAAAGTGTCAACTTTTATTACATTCCTATGCTCCTGTTCATCCTATAAACTCCTCCACATATAAAAGTTGCAGTTGGTAACTGGAAGAGCAAAAAAGCATATTCCATTCCTATAATAAAAGTACTTTTTTAAAATGAATAGATCTGGAAGGGAAAATTCTAAGTGAATATAGTGTTAATGCATAAACTTGAAGAACCAGGTCAATATAGAAAAATGTTCTTTTGACTATCAAAGCTGCTCATTTTATAAAGGATAGATGATAGAAATCACACATTATATCTTTGAAAATTTTGATCTATATGGAGTGCAAATAATAGATAATATTATTATTCAAAAATGTGTCAGATTTGCACTTATAGAATGAGAAAAATTCACCAATCTCTAAAATTAATTTTTTTTTTGGTTTTTGGGTCACACCTGGTAGTGCTCAGGGGTTACTCCTGGCTCCATGCTCAGAAATTGCTCCTGGCAGGCACGGGGGACCATATGGGGCACCGGGATTTGAACCGATGACCTTTTGCATGAAAGGTAAACGCCTTACCTCCATGCTATCTCCCGGGCCCCTAAAATTAAAATATTATTAAAGTACATTGGCTATCTTTAAATAATTTCTTTTGCTTACAATGTGAAAAATAGGGGAAGTGCAAAAGCACAGCAGTAGGGTGTTTGCTTTGCACATAGCTGCCCAGGATGGACCTGGTTTTGATCCCCAGCATCCTATAAGATCTCCAGAGCCAGGAGCAATTTCTGAGCACATAGCCAGGAGTAACCCCTAAGCGTCACTGGGTATGGCCCTCAACACCCCCCCAAAAAAAAACAAAAATACAATGCGAAAAATATACGGTTAAGGGGCCAGCAAGGTGACGCTAGAGTTAAGGTGTCTGCCTTGCAAGCGCTAGCCAAGGATCAGGATCATTGTTCAATCCCCCTGCAGCCCATATGGTCCCCCCAAGCCAGGGGCAATTTCTGAGTGCTTAGTCAGGAGTAACCCCTGAGCATCAAACGGGATTGGCTGAAAAAACAAAATAAATAAATAAATAAATAAAAGAAAAATATACGGTTACATATTAATCATTCCAATTGTAATAGGAAGATAGCAATTATAATACAGTGTACAAAGATTTCAATTTATTATATAATTCACATATATAAAATATTAAAATGTCAGAACTTAAGTCATATTTTTTAAAATCAGTTAAGTTAGTAGGTGTGGCACTTTGGGGTGGGTTAGGCCACAACCAGTGACCCTCAGGGGTTATTCCTGGATATGTGCTCAGAAATCGCACCTGGCTTAGGGGACCAAATCTCGGTCCTCCTAGGCTAGCGCAGGCAAAGCAAAAGCCTTACCACATAAGCCACCACTCTGGCCCCAAGTGGTACATTATTACATAGTAACTATTCATCAAATGTGTTCAGGAGTGATATCTGGCAGAGTTCAGAAAAGCTTAAGTGTTGCCAGGAATGGAATCAGAATCTGCTCCATGCAAGGCAAGTGCCTTAAACTCTGAACTACCTCTCAGTCTCATGGTAATATGTTTTGAATCATTTGTTAACAATAAAGAAAACTGATATTTGGCTTTTCACTTGTTGTCTTCTTATTAGATTTACCTGTTTGACATTCAAATCAAGTAAGAAAATAATTTTCCTTGGGCTTTTCCCATTAAAAGATTCAATAAATCTGATACATTTAATAACTGTACATTATGAAAAAATTAAATAATATATTTCTTTCAATTTCATGCTATAGATTAATTTCCTAGAGCCAGTATGCTCCTCTTCCCAAATTTCATAAAATTATATTTTGATAAATCAAAGTTGCTCAATAAAAAACAATTACTTAGGGGCCGGGCGGTGGCGCTGGAGATAAGGTGCCTGTGCTAACCTAGGACGGATCGCGGTTCAATCCCCCGGTTCCCCATATGGTCCCCCGTGCCTGCCAGAAGCGACTTCTGAGCGAATAGCCAGGAGTAACCCCTGAGCGTCACCGGGTGTGACCCAAAAACCAAAAAAAAAAAAATTACTTAGCCAACTCTATTTAGGCCTATTCTCTATTACTGAAAATTCTCCCTTTTTGTTCCATCCTTTATTCATTTCCATTTGTTATTAAAACAACTTATCACAGATTTTATGGCTTAGAACAACATAAATTTTTGTTACAATTCTGTGGCTCAGATATTAGGAATTGTCTTAACAGAGGTTTACAGAGATTGGACAGGAAGAAAGGCAAGTAGTCAACCCAGGTTCTATCCTTAGTACATCATATAGTCCCCTGAAACACACTAGGAGTGACTCCTGAGCATATCAGGGTGAGGCCTCAAAATAAAACAAAACAGAAATAATTCAACATTTGCATTTGGGGAGGACACAGTGTGATTCAATAGGATGGATAGCTCAAAAACAGTTCTATTAGATTAAGACTAGTTAAGCAGCATCCCAAAATCTATCTGCCATTTTAATTCCACTTTTTCATGTAACATAACATTTATGAAATTAAGACAGAACTCTCTGAAGAGTCTTTATTCTGATTACCACAATCACCAACTTCTTTATTACTCTGGCTGAGTTGTTATGGATAGTAGATCTAGTTTAGAATCTCACCTAATATGTGTAAATGGCTGGGCCGGAGCTATAACATGGAGGTAAGGCATTTGCCTTTAATGCAGAAGTCTGTGGTTCCAATCCCGGTATCCCATATGGTCCCCTGAGCCTGCCAGGAGCGATTTCTGAGCGTAGAGCCAGGAGTAATCCCTGAGTGCTGCTGGGTGTGACACCCCCCCTCCCAAAAAGAAACATGTAAATGGCAATTGAACATTAGTATTCTCACTCCCATGGTAAGCAGTTACATTTATCTAGCTATTTATTCAATAAAATATACAAATATTATTTTTGTTGAATTATTATTGAAAATTATTGAAAACACACTCCATTCACAATTTCAGACAATTTCTTCCTTAGAAAACAAGATGGATATTCATCTAACTTCAATACAGTTAATAATTCATTAAAAAAAAAAGGTCTATAGAAATATGGTGAACATATGCCCCAAATGATGACATTTATAAAGAATTTGGAGGGGTTTGGGTCATACCTGGCAGCATTCAGGGGTTACTCTTGGCTCTTCACTCAGTAATCGCTACTGGTAGGCTCGGGAGACCCTATGGGATGCCGGGATCAAACCACTGGCTTTTTGCATGCAAGGCAAATGCCTTACCTCCATGCTATCTCTCCAGCCCCCTATTAGGAGTTCTTAAAGAGCATAGATTTAGTCCTTGAAATAGGTGAGGTATTACTTACCTAGAATCAATCCTTTTGGTAAAACATTTAACATTGGAGCAGATATGATATTGATCTGAAAACTTCATTATGGTTCAAGTCACATCATGTAAAAATTGGGTCTGGTGTTAGCATTTTTTTTGGTAAAATTCAATGTTTTTAACAATAACTGGAATGTTTGTTATAAGCATCTCAGGTAAACACTCAGTCTGTTACACTAGTGATCAAATCATTATAAGGCACATCAAAGACATGAAGAAAAGAGTAATGGTAGTTTTTACTACAATAACATAGCAGTATAGTGTATAGGCAATCTAGAGAGAACATTAAGCTCCGTAGGAGCAGGGCTAGAGTATGAAGCCATTTCCTTTGTTACTATAGAAACAGCAAAATGTCAACTATTTTTAGAGCTTTGTTCCAAGATTCAAGCAGCCATGCTAGTTATCAGTATGTTTAAAGATGCCAGAAACATATGCCAAGTAATACAGCTAGAAATTTAAGTGTGTAAAGTAATTTATTTCCTTTGGAATATTTTGATAATATACATATCCCACCACATTTAATGTTATTTAGTCAAATAAATACTCACACTTTATAGGAAATAATATAAAGTATTATTTTGTTTAGACATAGTTAATAGATGAAGTTATTTCTAGGGTGGTTTTCCAAGGATGAGTAGAATATTATTGTGTTCATAGCTATAAACACTATAATTAACTTGGTACACAGACACTCAATTAGTTGGCCTCTGTTATCACTTAGCTAATTTCTTTCACCTTCAATAAACATCTACTGAAAGTCAGGCACCCCACTGATTCTAGAAATATAAGGATGACAATAGTGCCATAATTTTTCCCAAGTATATATTTCTAAACATAAGCTTGACCTTAAAATTTTATAAAGTGTGGGGGGAAATTTAGGACAAACCAATATTAACTTAGAAGAGTTTCTCCAAATATTATGTGCTGGATTTTAATTTTTTTAAGAAATTAAAATGAAAAATGAATCAATGTCTCTGCAAGTTCTTTTGTATTTGATCCTTAATGAGGTGTCTCTGGCAACAAAAATCCAAAGTCCATCTGTGCAGAATACTTCAGATATTTGTGTATGCAAAGTATACAATCTTCAAAATCAAAAACTAACATTTGTTTTGCATTTTAATTGACAGAACACAAACCAAATAAGTAGGATAACACAATTATTAAAATTGAAATTGGCCAAAAATAGTGTCTATGTACATTAATGTTTATTTTTTAGAACTCCTCTTATATTTAAATTAGAACTTAAATTTTGAATTTTTACAGACAAATGTAATTACTAAAAACAATTAAGGAGAAAAATGATTTGAAAAAATATTTTCATACTATTTACTGCAATTAGTATACAGACTACTGAGATTTACAGTTATGGCCATTAAATAATAGCAATGTAGAAATTGTACAATACAAAAAATTATCTCTTTGGAAGTGACTTAGCTACTACTATTAGTCAATACTTGTTAGGAGGTTAAAAATCAGGTTACTTGGGGCTGGAACATTAGCACAGAAGTAGAGCATTTGCTTGCACTCGGCTAACCTAGGACAGACTGTGGTTAAATCCCCCAGAGTCCCATATGGTCCTCTGAGGCAGGAGCGATTTCTGAGCATTTAGCCAGGAGTAAATCCTGAGTGTCACTGGCTGTGGTCCCCCCAAAACAAACAAACAAACAAACAAAAATCAGGTGACTTGAAAAAAATTTCTAATTTGAATAAACTACAAATCAGCATTTTAAAATTAGGTTAACAAGTTATCATACTGATTTCTTCATCAAGATTATTATCATTTGGATAAGAGGTAAAAAAAAGAAAAATAGGGGTAGATGTAGTAAATTCTCCATGAAAATTTTACATAATTGACACATTTATAATATTTTTTATAAATCCATATATAAGAAGCTGCACATTTTAGAAAGATGGTTGAGAATATTTTAATAAGTAATATTCTCTAGCATTAATAAAAGTATAATATAGTTTTTCAAATAATTACCTTCAAATGATTCAGATATATTAAGCAAAAAACAAAAGAAAATTTTATTCTAATTGACTATTCCTAATTTCACTTTTGTTTGATATATCTCTGTACAATCAATTCTTTCCTAATGGTGAATAAAGGTGAAAGCAAGATAACATTGGTCTTTGGATCCAAACTGATGTTTGCAATCTTGGCACAACTGGACTACCAAATGACTCCCTATGGCAAAAGCTGGCTGAGTCCCCTTATAAATGGAGGGGTTTATTATCTAAGCTGCCTTAATGTTCACTGGGTTATCCTGAGAATTATCCATATTAAAGGCCATACTTCCCTTCAGGTTAATGTCCACTCATTGACTTTCCTTGATCTGATGATGTATGCTATACAAAGCCATAGTTTTTTAATTATTATTATTATTATTATTATTTTCTCAGTCAATATCTCATGTATTTCATAGTGCACAGAATATTGATTTATATGATCATTCCAGGTTCAGAGGTCCCTATGGCTTAATTGATGCTTCTGCTAAAACAGACTAAAGTTCAATTCTTTCCTCTGTTGAGTCTTGCTTTCCTGACGTTCTTACAGGAATATTTTTTTTTCCTAGAGCTATACTCATTACTCAGAATCTGTTTCTAGGAAACACTAATAAATGTATATTTTAGGTAGTGTTTTGAGGACTTGAATTAGATTACAGAACAAAGTAAATCAAGGGTAGAAAGAAGGAAAGAAGAAAGAAAGAAAGAAAGAAAGAAAGAAAGAAAGAAAGAAAGAAAGAAAGAAAGAAAGAAAGAAAGAAAGAAAGAAAGAAAGAAAGAAAGAAAGAAAGAAAGAAAGAAAGAAAGAAAGAAAGAAAGAAAGAAAAAGAAGAGAGAAAAGAAAATGTTTCTAAGTAAGCAAATATTTCAATATTTATAATCCAGGTTAATGCAATTGACTCTTGGTCAAAGTAAAATGTTCATAAAAGCTAGAAATAAAACTAGGTCATAAGGACAACTGCAAGGAGCCCAAAAGATTAACATTGCTGCCAATTTAGTGCTTCGAGGGAGTAAATATAAGATGTGAAGTTCCAAATCACTAGCAATTTGGGGGAGTCTTTTTAAATAAAAACTTTTATAAAATATATCAAAATAAGTGAAAATATTTATTTAGATTAGAGGCATCCAAATCTATTTGCTCTACTACTTACTTTACGAAAAAATAATTACACAGAGCTCCTCTAAAAATCTACTTTCAACATACAGAGAGCACCTTCTTCACCACCATTTTTACTGCAAAAATGTCTTTATTGCTCTCCTGGATCTCAACAGTACCCGTAAGTGGTATGAGTCAACCACTTTGTGAGACAGTGAGATGGATCATAACATCATACTGAAGTTAAATGCATTTCCATATTAGCTTTCATTAAGTCAGATTCTACATATAACTAACTACAATAGTATCACCCAGTTTGAGGAGAAATATACCTGATAAATCCTTGATACTAACTGAGCACTGCAAGTACATCTAGGCAAGTGCAATTTCAAAAAGTTCTCCCAAAGTTACTGAAGGAAGAAAATGGTTCAAGTTTAAATGTAATTATTTTAATCTAAATGTACCTCCAAGTACCGAGTGTGATAGATCAAAATCTCTCCAAGAATGTCAAACATTTGTTTTCCCACAAAACCATATTTTTGGAATTATTAATCAATACATCATAAAGAAAATAGCTTTTCCACAACTATTTTAACATAGCATCAGAATTCACTTAAAGCTACAGTCTGTGACATCATCTAAGAACAGTAATTGAATGACAGTCTAAGTATTTTGGAGGGAGGGTTGAGCACTCTCCACAGAGCTCAAAGGTTATTCCTGATTCTATGCTCAAGGATCACTCCTGACAGTACTTCAGAGAATATATGCAATGAAAGGAATTGAACAGGGTTGGCATGCACAAGGTAAACTCCTCAACCCCTGTACTCTCTTTGGCTCCATTTATATATATGAATATATATATATATATATTTACCAATAAACTGGAAGTTTAAAATGTATCTTTAAATTACTTGGAAAAAATAAGAAAATAGATTTACTTAGCAAAATCAATTCATCTTGAATTAGAAATGAATAGTCTATTTCATTTGCAATGCATAATTGGAAATGAGGGAGTATCATAGATTATTGTGTTTATCCATGGTCTCCTAAGGAAAGGATAATTCAGATTTATGAATAATCCCCTAAAACCATTTATTTCTCTTTGAAAAGTTCTATGTAAATAGTCCCATCAGCCTGTGATAAAGTGATAAAGGCACTTTAGTAGTGGATATTGGTGAGGCAACATTTTGTAAAAGTGAAAAATTATACCTCTCCAAACATATATAGTTATGTAAAACAATGTTTACTAAATAAAAATGAAAAATTAAAATAAGTCAATGAATAGTACATTAGGAATTTTTGTTTTCCAAAAAACTCAAAACAACATTTGAAAAGGAAATAAAAGCTTAGAGTCATTGAGAGGCTTTCCCATTTTCTAGGCATTTCATCAATGATGGGGTTGGGTCTTGCTAAATGAAGGTTTCAGGGTTCTATAGTGGCTGGAACAGTTTAGGAAAACCATAGGTTTATCATTTCGAATACTAAACAATGTGGTAATGAGGCCTACCAATGTAGGAGGCTACCCTGCCTGCTGCATCTTATGTATTGAAGTTCCTTTCCTAAAGAAAAACTATCAGTGTGGGCTTTATTTAACATAGATTAAATAAATAATGATGAGGAAGAAGAGGAAGAAGAAAAAAGGGGTGAAGGAAAGAAGTAGGGGGGAAGAAAGAGACAGAAAATATTAATTTGCCTGAATGTGTTCAATGAGTAGGTCCTATAATATAAGTCTGTGGTTCATAGTTTACTGTTCCCTTAATTACTTTTTCTTCATATATATGTGGATGCATATATGCATGTATGTATGTGTGTATGTGTATATATATATACATATATATATATAAAACTTCATCTGTTTTGGTTCTGCTTGGTACAAAATCTTATAAGAAAAAGTCTTTCCTGGGATAAAAGTTCAGATTAAAACCAGGGCACAGAGATATGGAGCCTGACACTCTCACCCCCAAATGCACCAGCAATATAATATAGCACCATTTTTTTTGCACAGGTATACTAAAAATGGGAAATTTTTAAGTATAGAAACAAATTCTTATCTACTAGGGATAAGAGCCCATACATTTTACAATACAGGGGCACCTTCCACCATGAACTTATGTCTGGTGGTCCCAACATAGACTCCATGTGATTAGACAGCGACCATCCAATCTCGAACCCTAGATCTCAAACATAGGTCTGACATGGTTCTCTGCAACAGTTCTAGGAACCAAACTCCCTCTGGGACATTTTTAATACTGCTCTGAAAACCAACATGCACCAGTTTTTATCTGACATCCTGACAATGAGGAAATGTCAACAACTTGGTCTAAGAGCAGGTTGTCTTACCTCACTACATAAGATGAAATCAGAAGACATGCCATCCTTTGATCTGTGCAAAAGTCAAGATCACTAACTACAGAAGACTGACTGTGACAACCACGACTGGTCAGAACTTATTCTGGAACCAATAAAAAAAGACCCCAGTATAGGCCTACAATTTGTACAAACAAATCAAGATCTATAATCCCAAAGGTGTGGCTGAGACAACACAACTGAGCAGAACTTCTGGAAACATAATGAAAGACTCTATCCTAGACTTCATCCTAGGATCGGTGTCAAAATCAAGACCACCAACTACAGAAGAATTAAAACTAAAGTGATGAAACAGAACTTCTAGAAACATAAAGATACCATTCTAGGCTCCATCCTAGTACCTGTGCAAAAACCGAGATCTATAGTTGCAGATAATTGAAAAAAGATAAGAAATCCCCAAATACTGTGTATAAATCCTCATGGATTCTAGACTGAACCTTTGATATACAAATGTATGAGTTACATGCAAATCTGTGTAGAAAAGTAGGTTCTATAATTACACTGAGATTGTAAAAAAAAGAAAAAGGGTAGTTGATAGTGCAAAATTCCAGTTAGTAGCCTCCTGAAACAATATTATCAGTAGTTTATAAAAAGACTTGCTGCAAATTTCGGAGCATGCATAATATTTATAGGTACAACATATAAAAAATTAGCCACAAATCAGGAAAATGCAATTTACTTTAAGATAATTTAATAAAATAACATATATGTTGATATTCCAGATGTTGAAATTTTAGGAAAGTTAAGACTTGACGGAGATTTTGAAATAATACATCATAAGATAAATAAAAAGTCATAAAATAAATTAAAGGGAAAATATGAACATAAAGAGCTATTTATATTCTCTATATAAAATTGCACATTTTTGTATTTGTACAGTTGTTTATTAATACACTAATATTTTTCTTATATTTATGGTGATTTCTTTTTCTTTCGGAATTGTATTTGCATTATATTGTTAGCTTTCTCCCTCTTTATGGAGACTGAACATATTGTTCTGACCTAAAATAAGTTTGTTCTTTTGTTCACTTTCTCTCTTGATAGTTCTTCTGGTTGTTACTGTACATATTACTGACCTCTACTCTTATAGTTATTATTTCCTTACTTGTTATTCTCTTGGGCATGCTCTTTTAATCTTTCATTAACTTTTAAATTGGATGCTTTGGTATTTGGAATAAATATTGTATTTTTGCCTAAATAGATGCAAACTTGTTTATTTTTTGGGTCCTATTTTATTAGCAATTCCAGATACTTAGAAAGTATAATTTATTTTTATTTTTTATTTGTTTTAAGTGTTTTAATTAGTCTTATTCTAAACAAATGACATATATTTGACTGCATTATAAGCATATAACATTTTATATCAACTAATTTGTGCATAATTTAAAGGTTACTCACTTATTTAATTTATATTTCTCTTGCTTTTTATTTGTTTATGATATTATTAGTGTTTATATTTTTGCTTATAATTATTTTAGAGTTTATTGTAGGTTTGTTATTTTTATCTGTCAATGTGTTTCCTACTATTATAAACATTTTTCCTCTGCTTTTTTCTTATTCTGTTGAGCTCAATTTCAGCTATCTTAGATTGTACTTTTGGGAAAAATGATAGCTTTATTTATTTTCTTTTCTTGGCATGTAAGGGAGGAAGTTGATACAAGGCAGTAAGAGTTTGGTACTATATCACTTCTCTTTATAAACTTCACTTTGGTCTTCAGTATGAAAATTGTTCTATCTTAGAAGTCTCTACTTCCCAAATTATAATCTTTTAGTTTAAATTGTGACAAAAAATGTCTTGTTTTCATTGGTAATTTTCTCAGTCTCTAGTTCTAGACTACCAAGTATCTGGTCACAACCAGATCTAAGTTGACTTTTTGCTATTCTGACTCCAGGAGTTGTTTTGTGGGCAGTTTCAACCCCACCCCAACTTCACCTAAGAGCACTGTAAAGTGATAAAGTGACAAACAAGTTTTCCCTAAGTCAATCAATGTCCTTTACAAAGAACCAAACTTTCCATAAGTGCAATCCTGCCATAAATTCTGTTCCTTTGCTTTAATATTTGCCATGGCTCTCAATTCTTCTCTTTTCTTAGAAGTGTCTTGTTTTTAAAGTAGTTTAACAGAGTTGCAAAATTATCTGATTTTTATAACCAAAAAAAGGCAGTTACCCATAGATTTAACCTTTCAGGGATCACCAGCAACTCATAAAAACAATTATTGCACAGACTATATTTATATATGTTGAAGACTAAATTTCCATGATACCAAATGCTACTTGATAAAGTGCTCACTAATAGATTTATTAAACATTACCACTAAAAGAATAAAATAATTCAACGTTTATAAAATATGTAATCATATAAATAAACATTTAAGTTCTGCATCTATATAGTTATTTATTTAATGAATTTATCCCTATTATATGTTTGGCTCCAAGGAAGCTAGTATAATTTAGGTAAAAAAAATCATGTCTTCCTGTGTAAAGCAAACTCAGAAACTGCTCCATAAACTTTTCAACTCAGTGGCTCAGTGACAATAGTGACAGCTTTTTGCAATTAGTTTAGGCTCTTTGTTTCTTGAGGCAACTGTAAAACTTACAGCCATGTATTCACTCTCCAATGAAATTGGTACACATCATAAAAATTGTAGTTGAGTTAATTGGTGCACTGGCTGACAGATTTAGCAAAGAGGCCAAGCCCTAAGCCATCCAGTTATTGCTTAAACTGCTCTGTTGTAACTATCTTGGCTGGGATCATTGAGAAGGCTGTGCTCCCTGAAGGCTTCTATAAGGCACAAATTGAGGACTTTGGTATCTAGGGATGTCAATATGACACTTTTCATAAGCATCAAACACTCAAAATTTATTAAAAAAAAGATATGTTGTACATGAAAATATTTCACAAAGATCAAGAAATTATACTGTATTGCTCAGAAATATATAGTTAAGGAAAACTTTCTGGTAAGATTCTAGTAAATAAAAAGTTAAGAATAATCTGCAAGAACTTCAATAATTTTCTTTATTAAACCTTTCAATTCAGTGTATCTATTCAATAACTATAAACTTTTTTAATTAAATATTTTTTATTTTGACCAAAGTGGATTACAAATCTTTCACAGTGATATTTTAGATACATAGTGACACTGAATCAGGGGCATTCCCACCACCAGTTTTGTCCTCTCTCCACCCTTGTTCCCAGCATGCATCCCGTATCCTTCTATATTTGACTCCCTGGCAGCTAGTATAAGTGGTTCCCTCTGTGTCTAGCTTGTTGTAGATTGGACTTTGACTCTGTTGTCGTTGGCTTTGGATTTGGTGTTTAAGTCAGATCATTTTTTATTTCTACTCAATGTTCATACAACTGTTTGGTATTGATACCTTCTGTTATTCCCCTCTCAATTTTTGAGGTAGAACAAGATGGTTCTTTTGAAGGAAAGAAAAAAGAAAGAGAAAGAAAAAGAGAGGGGCAAAAATCAAATAAGCAAGAAATGGGAGGAGTCGTTCTAGAAGCTATAAATATCAATTTAAGAGAAGAAAGGAAAAAAGGAAGAAAAGCATAACAAAAAATACAAAAAAATAAGAATCCAAAAAGAACACAGCAATAAAGACAACAACCAAACAACTACTGTCCCAAAATAAAAACAAAACAAAGCAGAAAAAATTAAGCAACAACAACAACAAAATATTAATTTGTGCTTCTTTTTTTTTTTTTTGCATAGGCACAGCAAATATTGGGGAGATTAAACAGGGAATTTCCTTGGCCTCAGAGATGCAGGGTGTCTCCACCCTTGAAGCATACCTTCATGGGAAAAACTATAGTCTTCATATATGCTCTTTTTCTCTTCCCTAGGTCCTTTTGTGTTGTCTGGAAACTTTCTGCTCAGTTGTGGATGATAAAATCAGGCCTCTATAACTATAGATCTGGTCCCCTGACTCTACTATGCTGTCCAATCTGGGATCTCTCTTTCAGTTCCCGCCAGCCCACAGGATTGTGCATGATTTCTGTCAGTAATGGTTTCTCTCAGAATAATGATTTCTGCCACATCCTGATAAGGAACATCCTTTTTGAGTTGATATTCAGAATGGGTTCTATTTAGCACAAATTGTTCTGGATACTGAAAGCATATGCTTTGTAGTCAGTCATGTGAGTGACAGATCTAGGTCTTTCACTTTCAAAAGGGTATCTTTCATTCTTGCTTACAATTTCTCTTTTAATGTTCAATGATAAGTGTAATCCACAAAAATGAAAGAATTGGGAAAATCATATGGCTGAAGAATCAATTATGAGAAGAGTTCATATGTGTGTTCGCCTGCCTAGGAATAAGGCACAATTATAAGCTTTCACACAAGCAATTGTAGCTTTATTATTTTAAAAAGCTCTCTCAAAGGTTATCCCTACTGTATACACTAGAATGAGGGACTACTCTGAAACAAATTAGTTAGAAGAGCTAACTCATTGAGCATTCTAAAGGAGACAAGAACTATCTGGGTGTGTAGTTATCACCTGAAAATAAGTCCCTTGTTCAAAAAGTTTCTTCCTGCAAAAGAGAAAAATATCACCTTTAATGAATGTGCTAGTTTCTCCAAAGTCATGTGTATAATAATTGAGATAGTTACATTTTTTATAAACAGCTAGAAAAGTCAGTTTGCTCACAATAACCTTTCATAATCCAAAGATAACAGAGACATTTGAAGGATGAAAAGAAGCTGTGAATTCCCCCCCCCCCCCCGCCAATACCATTGAATATGTTTTTGTTCTTCAGTCTTTGGCAGTGGCTCTTCAAAATACATATATTGATATAGGTTGTGGCTATTCAGGAGAATCTGCATACAGATTGTTAGATCAACTGTGAGATGAAGTGCCTTATGTTGAACTCCCTTTAATCATTTTTTCAATCAATGCACCTTACATTTCTAGTAATCAAAACCAGTCAATTGTGAAAGCAGCAATAAATCACAAACATGTTAACTATTGAAGATTCTCTTCCACCCTCCCATGGCAGCTGTCTAGGTAAAAACAATGGCCTAGTGCAAGGTTTGATGTACTAATAAGCTAACCTGAATTTTTTTTTTTTTGGTTTTTCGGGCCAACCCCTTTGATGCTCTAGAGTTACTCCTGGCTAAGTACTCAGAAATTGCCCCTGGCTTGGGGGGACCATATGGGATACCAGGGGATCGAATCGAGGTCCTTCCTTGGCTAGCGCTTGCGAGGCAGGCACCTTACCTCTAGTGCCACCTCGCCACCCCCTAACCTGAAATTTTTGTGCAATCTTGATATGCTGAGTAAAAAAGAAAAGTGAAAACAGTGGCAGACCTCAACCCTGGCCATTATCAGTCCACAACAATAGATGTATAAAAATGTGAAGTTCCAAAAATTAAGGAGTCTGAATTAGACTCAAGCACAAGTCACTTTATGCTTTGTTGAATGAAATACAGAGACTCTTCTCTAGACTTAAAAATCATTTATCTATAAAACTGTTTAAAAACCCTATACCTAGTTAAATAGAAATATGCTTTTTCTAAGACCACATATATTCAACAAATTATAAAATTTCAGAATAGTCTATTAAAGATTTTCTAACTCAGAACTCTGAGGGACTTCAAATTTTATTGATATTTCTGAGGAGATGGTTTGGGAACCAATCCAACTCTGTGCTTGAAGGTGCCCCAGGTTGTACTCAGAGGTCATTTCTGGTAATGCTTTAAGGACAAGATGACATCAGAATTCAAACCTGAATCTCCTAAATGCAATATGGATATTTGGCACATTTAGCTATTTCTCTGGCCCAAATACTATTAATTATTATTATATATCATTATTCAAATGCCATGATTACAAACATGACTGAAGTTAGGTTTTAGTCACAAAAAAACACTCCCCTTCACCAGTGCAGCATTCCCAACACCAGTGCACCTCATCTCCCTCCTCCACTATCTGCCTGTATTCAAGTCAGGCATTCTACTTCTCTCTCTCATTAACATTGTCATAGTAGTTGTTAGTGTTCTGATGCACTCACCCCTCCTTGGAGTGAGCTTCATATAATGAACCAGTCCTTCCATCCTTCATCTCTGGGCATTATTACAATAATCTTTTATTTTTCTTAAATCCCATAGATAAATGAAACTATTTTTTGTCTCTCTCTCTCTCTGACTTATTTCACTCAGCCTAATAGTTTCCATGTACATCCATGTATAGGAAAATTTCATGACTTCATCTCATTCCATTGTGTATATGTACCACAGTTTCTTTAGCCATTTATCTGTTGAAGGGTATCTGGGTTGTTTCCAGGTTCTGACTATTATAAATAGCACTGCAATGAATCTAGGTGTGCAGAGGCATTTTTGTATTGTGTTGTTGTGTTCCCAGGGCATAAACCTAGGAGTGGCCTAGCTGAATCATATGGGAGTTCAATTTCCAGTTTTTTGAGGAATCTCCATATTGCTTTCAATAAAGGTTAGACTAGATGGTATTCCCATCAGAGTGGATGAGAGTTTCTTTCTCCCTATATCCCCACCATTATTAATTGTTCTTGTTCTTTGTAATGTGTGCCTGTCTCTGTGGCATGAGATGATACCTCGTTGTTTTGATTTGCATTTCCTTGATAATTAGTGATGTGGAACACAACCCCATTCACATTAGTGTCACATGAACTCAAATATCTTAACTAATTCTTGATTTTCACTGTTACTTACTTAGCACAAGTTAAAGACTTTAGTCTTCCAAGGCTGGTCATCATTTAAGCTATGGTTGCAAGCTGTACAGAGTCTCATATATTTAGCTGGATTTCAGGCCAGTTGATTATAGACAGATTTCATATTGTCTTTCTCAGACTTTAAGTATCTGTCCCAAACTCAGATTATTAGCACTATTTCACCAAAAGATAATAGATCAGAGGTTTCAGACCACTCTACTTAGCCCCTAAAACTATCTAAAAAAATTCACAGAACTAAAAAGAAAACTCATTTTAATCACTGGATCACTGATTGATAATCAAGTCTGTAACTCAGGAAGAGTTCCATAGATGTGATACTAGACATAGGGTGAGAAGGCATAGGGAAAAGTTGGGGGACTTCATTGACTACTTAAATTTTGCCATAATTCCCTCATTTTCCTATGATCATCAACCCAGATGTCTTTGGACCCTGTTCTCTAGGGCTTTGCTGATGTTTCATTATAAAACATGACAAAAATGATTGGCCACTAGAAGTTAAAGTTCACCTCTAGCCCATCTCCCTCTCAAGATATTGTGGGTGAGATTTAATTTCCAACCCTCTAATTATATGATATTTTCCTCCAAGAGTCTGCCCACATCCTCAGATGTTTTCCCATAAATCACCTCAGTAACATAGTAAGAAACACCTTAACACTCTTTGTGCTCAGGTAATTCCAAGACTTTGGGAAAAACAAAGAGGAAAACCAAATTTATTTAGGATATCATACATCTTATAAATCATAGTATCATTGTTGGTTAAAAATACAAATACTATTAACATTCCTTTTGTACTACATTCATTTCATCAATTTGACTTTTACAAAATATTCCATTTCAAAAATGACCTCAACAGTAAAAATTTATCTAACAGGGGCCCGGGAGATAGCATGGAGGTAAGGCGTTTGCCTTTCATGCAAAAAGGTCATCGGTTCGAATCCCGGTGCCCCATATGGTCCCCCGTGCCTGCCAGGAGCAATTTCTGAGCATGGAGCCAGGAGTAACCCCTGAGCACTGCCGGGTGTGACCCCCCCCCAAATTTTATCTAACAAACTTTGATAAGTAATGGATTCAATAAAAAACTATGATGAAATCAAAATATTGGAGATGGCTACATGATTTGGGCAAGAATGCTAAGCTAAAGAATAACTATTCGGGGCCAGGCAGTGGCGCTGGAGGTAAGGTGCCTATCTTGCCTGCGTTAGCCTAGGATGGACAGTAGTTCGATCCCCCGGTTTCCCATATGGTTCCCCAAGCCAGGAGCGACTTCTGAGTGCATAGCCAGGAGTAACCCCTGAGCGTCACCGGGTGTGGCCCAAAACCAAAAAACAAACAAAAAAAAGAATAAATATTTGAAATTCAGTAGCAAGAATTGTTTATTTTTTTGAAAGTAAATTGTTACCAATAAGTGATAAACTGCTAAACCTAAGCAAATAAAAGGGAGCAAAATGCAAAATTGTCAATCCACAAGGGTTTTAGTTCTTGTTCTGTTTCTGATACTCATTTAAAAGACAAAAGCATAAAATTCCCCTAATTTTAATAACTTGCTCTCCAAAGACTTCCTTGCTTAGCTATCCTGAAAAGAAGTGACCCTCAACAACTTGTAGCTTACACCAGAAAAATTCAAAGAAAACACTGAGATCCAGAGGAACTTTTTGTGAGCAAGCACCAGAGAAGCAAACTCTGATGCTTTCAAGAAAACAAAAATGAGTAAGTCTCACAAGTGCCTCTAAAAATGACAGTAACTCCAAATCAGTTGATTTAATGGTGCCAATTTTTCTAAAGTTGTTCTCTGAGAAAACAATCACAATGTTTTTAGATCCAAAAATTCACTACTTAAATACTGTCATTTTATATAACATTGTCCAGGTCAAAACAAAACAAAACAAAATAGTAAGAAGAAAACCATTCTCTCATCTTGCCTGTCAGGAATTATGGTTACAACAAAAATAAAATCATGTTGTATTTTGATATAGGGCTTTTAAATTCATTCACTAGCTCAGTTTTTCACATTATACTGTATTGTAATGTTTGGTGGTCCTGATCCATGGGTCACTCCTTTCCAAATGCTATTTTCTTGAGATGAATTTATGTCTTTGTTTTCATTCTTAGAGGGAAACACATATAACACAATATCCACTGGAGGTGGGATAATATAAAGTCCTGAGCAATTCAGTTTAGCACTTATCTTCTGAGTCATTTGAACTCTTGACACAAATAGCAAGGAAATATCATAAAAGGCTTGCAAGATACAAATAATATATATATAGTCCATCATTTTTCTCTAAAATCTAGAACAAAGAGTATAAATATCCTGCCTATCTTTACCTCTATGTTTAATATAAAAAAGTCTTAATAGGGGGGCTGGAAGATAGTACAGCAAATAATGTGGACTAAATGCTCTACATCCTATAGGTGTCATGATTCATACCAGGAGTGGTCCCTAAGCTCAGAGCCAAGAGCTTCACAGAGTGTATTCCAAAAATCAAAAGGAAAAAATTGAAATTAAACTAAGCAAAATAGAAAGTCTTAATAATTATAAAGAGGTAAAGTTTTGATTAAAGTCAATTGTGTATGTGTTTACAAAAAGTTTTAAATGAATATTTACTGAATTCCTATTATCAATATTTAAAGTTCTACAAGATAATGTAGTTTATAAAATAACATGCTTGACTAATGTCCAGTAAGTATTTGCATGAAATCTTATAACTAATTTTCCTATCAGCAATTGTCAATATTTGTATGCTTTCTTTATTAAAATTCTAGAAAATATTCAACTTTAAAAATACCACTTTCGATTGATGTTCAATGAAACTTAGCACATGGTCTCATAAAAAATTTTAATAAACATACTCAGTGATGAAATGATCAAGAAGAAACCATCCTATTTTGTTGAAATGATTCAAAGGGAATTGATAGTAATGGTCTATCTGGCAAAGCTGTGTATAATTATATTGCATTAATATTTGCAATAGACCAGAACTTAGGCTTGAAATATAAAGTGCAATGGGGGATATAACATAAGAGATGAGGAACTAAGTAGGCTTGTATAATGTTGTACTAAGTAGTATTTTATTGTTGTTGTATGGTAAAATAACATATTGCTATTGCCATTAGTGCAGCTATCAAAGAGATTCAGACCTTCAGGAATAAACCCTGGTGGGATGATCTCTGACTGATATTAACATTTTGCTCTCAGCAACACATACTTGCAAACAGAACAGAGGCTATTTTCCATGACCTGGGGGAAACATGAGCTTCCTAAAGATAAACTGACCAACACATATAAGAAACTTGCATTTCCAAACTAATAAACAAACCTTAAACAAATGGTATTCCGGAAATGAACACAATAAAAAAGAGTGTGAAGTCATGTTCTTATCTTGAATTTCTTTACTAATGCCAGAATTGTCAGAAGAAAGCCTGTTGCTTGTTCAACTAGTTTAGCATTTTATGCTCCAGATGATCAGACACCTTAGATTTCCCAGGGAAGCAAAGATACTGTCATTTCTTCTGATTCTTTCATGCTTTTCTCTAGTTAAATATGGGAGAGGAGTAACCAGGAAAATGTGCTAAATCCAAAGTTAATAAGGTTTTTCATTGAGTTATCAAAAAAAATTTTTTTTTTGTTTTTTCGGTTACACTGATGATGCTTAGGGTCACTGCTGACTATGTGCTCAGAAATCACTCCTGGCTTGGGGGATCATATGGGAAGCTGGGGATCAAACCCAAGTGCATCCTGGGTCAGTCATGTGCAAGGCAAATGCCCTACCACTGTGCTATAGCTCCGGTTCCAAGTTATCAAGTTAATAAGAGAACAATTTATAGAGGTACTTGAAAGGCAAAACTCAAACAGCATTGGATGATTTTGTTGTTATTTTTAGGCCCACACTCATCTGTACTCAGGTCTAACTCTTGGCTCTGTGCTCAGGGATCATACATGGTGGCCTGGGGATTGAACTGGAATTGATCCTAAGCAAATCAATCTTCCTACCTTCTATCTCTCCAGCCCACAATTTTTTTATCTTAAACTTCTAGTGCAGTCTTTGCTTTTCCCTTATTAAATCTATGAAAATACTCTTCTTGTTCCACATAGTGCCCTCAGACATTCCAGATGACCATACATCTTTAAAAATAGTATTGGGTAGTCAAACATAATGGCACAACTTTTTACTACTTTTAAATAACCTTGATAAAGTGAATAGTGAAGCAGTTTTTTTCTTCAGTTCCTACAGAACAAGTTGATTCTCTTTTTTAAAAAACGTAAGTGCAGAATATGAAAATACATTTGTTTTGGAAATGACTTCTTAATCTCCAAAATTATGATAAAGAATGCATATGTTAAGAAATTGTGATTACTTCTTGCCTCTGGCAATTAACTATCATCACAAGGAGCAATTTTCTCAGACTCGCAGAATAGAATTTTATGTTTAACAGGGTATAATGTGGATAATACAAAACAAACTCAGCTTTGGGTCCTATTTTTAAATGTCTTGTCTTTAGAATAGAAAAAAAATATCCTGAATAAATTACATTTTATGGTTTTGAACACCATTGAGGTTTACTTCCTTATATCTTCAAGAAAAGGAATATTTCAATCTTGTCTAAAAACAAACTGTGACAAGCTTGACTCTATACTATATTGTGGACAGCTTTATTCATCAGAGAGATATATGCAAAAATGACTTCTAGGCAAATTCACTCAATGGTTAAAGTTTTGCCTTTTAAAGTTGTAGGAGAAGCAGTTTATGCTCCGAAATATGTATACATGAACAAATAAATACCCAAAAATAGAGAACACAATGTACATAAAAATGATCCCACTAGAACATTAACATTGTATGTACTAGGAAAGACATTTTAGTTGTAGAATAAATATCCATTAAGCTATCTTTAAAAAGCTGCTAAAATAAACTAAAAATAAACCCTGATTTTATATATATGATGAAAAAGCAAACAATACTTTCAAAATTCATCCTGTATTATAAATAGTATTATACTGCTTATATTTCTCTGTATTTTACAATTATTTCGTTGAAATTAGGAATCTTCTGCCTTCTCAAACCTAGTTCCACTTCCAGATTTCTCTCTGACTAGCATGAAGCATATGATATGGAATAATGGCAAACATCATTTTTTATTTTACTTCTCTGTATCTCTTATTCTTTTCTCATCATAATTCTCATTCCATCCTATCTCTTGCAAAGAACTATTTAAAAGTTTACTCACATATTGCCTTGGGGAGCTTTTCCCTGACTGTAGACTCATGACAAAGGGCACCTTTATTAAACAATTATTTTGTCCTTTATTAAACAAATATTTTGTTATATATTATTATATATAATAACATCTATATACAATTGACTTTTTCATGTTGCAACACAAATCTTTCCCTCAAGAAATTCCTTTCCAAGTCAGTATTATTTTTCTTATAGGGAAAGTTGGTAGTTTATGGTGTAACTAAAAAAGTTGATATAGGAGCTGGAGACCGTATAGTGGGCAAGGTGCTTGCCTTGCATGAACAATTGACCCAGATTCAATTAGTGAAACTTCATATATTCTCCCAAAGCACCATCAGGAGCAATCCCTGAGTGCAGAACAAGAATCAAGCCCCCAAACCAAAATATGGCCCAAAACAGAAAAAATAAATAAATTATTATTCATTTAAATGTGATATTACAAGCCCTGAGTTCTGCTGATGTCTAGTCTGAAAAGAAACACTGGTGAAGAAAAGGATCAGAACATATTTTATATAGGATTAGAAAAAATTAGAAAAGGAATATCATCAAAAATATTGGAAATAACTTTTAATTGTACAATTTTTCATAATTAAAAATTCTTTGGGGGAAAGAAATAATATAGGCAAAAGAAAGTTTTCATTGCACACAACAGATTTCAGTTTGGTACCTGGAACCCCATCTAGTTTCCTGAACACTGCTGGGTACAGTAAAAATAATAAATAAATAAATAAATAAAATAATAAAATAAATGTTTATTTGTTTGTTACAACCCATCTGTGATTTTTATTAATACACGTGGAAAATGTACTGAGTCTAGTGTCATAGTATAGGTGGGTAGGGCAATTGACTTGTACTCTGCAGAGTAGGGTTAAATACCTGGCACCCCAGAACCCACAAGAACTTATTCCAGAGGAGAGAACCAAAAATAAGTCCCGAGAACAATTAATGTAAGCAAAAAACAGGGGCCTGAGCAGTGATGCAAGCGGTAGGGCATCTGCTTTGCACGACGCTAGCCTAGGACTGATCGCAGTTCAATCCCCGACATCTCATATGGTCCCCCAAGCCAGGAGCAATTTCTAAGTGCATAGCCAGGAGTAACTCCTGAGTGTCACCGGGTGTGGCCCAAAAACCAAAACCAAAGGAAAAAAAAAAACATTACAGTAGTAACAATAACAAAAATGAGGCCAGAGCAGTACTACAGTGTACCACCGAGTCTTGCAAGCAGCTAACCCCGATTCAATATTCAATACCCCATATGGAGCATATGGAGCATGACTTGCAAGCAGCTAACCCTGATTCAATATTCAATACTCCATATGGAGCCAATGAGCCTACCAAAACTGATTTGTTTTCTTTTCTTTTTTTTTTTTTTGTTTTGGTTTTTGAGCCACACCCGGTGATGCTCAGGGGTTACTCCTGGCTATGCACTCAGAAGTCGCTCCTGATTTACTGAGGATTTTGCCATGAGTGGGGCCTTGTGCTGGAAACACAGAGAAGAGAGTCTTGGTTTTTAACCTGTAAGGTTTCATATGGCATCATAATAAGAGGATTATATCCTTTTGTTCTAATATGGTGAGCTCCTCCTGCGGGAGACTCCGCCCTACTGCGCTCTGCTAAGGGAACTGTGGACTGAGGGGAGTCTTTTTCTGTGCTTCTGTCTTTTCTGAATTCTTGTAGCTCTCCCCAAAGACCAGAGCCCTGGGAAGTGAATCCAGAAATTGCTGCATTCTGAGGCTGCCAGCTAACTAATGAGTGAGTAAGATCCAGCTGGCTGTGGAGTTTCCCAATTGGAGAGTTCATTGCTCCTCCTG
>PVKC010003395.1:0-39284 GCA_004027635.1 Crocidura indochinensis
CCACCGTCCTAGGTAGAGCTCTACATCATCAGAAGTAGAACAATACCCAGGTTAGAACGGACTAAGGAAAGACAATAGAATTGTGTGTTGAAACGAGGGAGGGAGCGTGTGAGGAGGCAAAACAAAATCATCTTGTGAGATTTGAACTGAATCAAGTTGTGGGGCTTGAATTTTCAAAAATTCATGTTGACTTCTTTTGATAGTCCATTAAAAATATATATCAAATGGGGCTGGAGTGATAGCACAGTAGTAGAGTGTTTGCCTTGTACCCAGACTACTCAGGATGGACCCAGGTAATGACTTCCAGCATCCCATATGATCCTCTGAGCCTGCCAAGACTGATTTCTGAGGGCAGAGTCAGGGGTAACCTCTGAATGCCTCTAGGTGTGGCCCAACCTCCCTCTCAACCCCCCCCCCTAGAAAATATATATAAAGAGAAAGAGAGCAGAAACCATATTATAGGTGTATTAGAACACTGAATGTTTTCCACAGTTCTGGAGAATGAAACGCCAAGGTAAAGCTGATGGCATATTTGGAATCTACTGAAAGTTCTTATTTTTAGACTTCATATAACTTGGAAGTTTACAAAACTAGGGGAACTCTCTGAGTTCCCACATGGCAGAGGGTGGTAGTAAGCTCTTGGAGTCTCTTTGATAATGACATTCTATTCTGGAGGAATTAGTATCTCTCATTACAAAATGACACCCCCCCCAAAAAAAATTCTCACCTTCTGATATGATTGCACTGAGGGTTGATCAAGATGCTGGTGTATTAATTTTAATAAACCATGAGTATCTGATCTATTGCATGATCTCAGGTGTCAAGGAAGTGTTTTTCAAAATTTTATTAGTTTTGAGAGTAGCTTCTTTTATGGGGGTTAAGGGGACAAACTTGGAGGTACTCAGAGATGATTTCTAGTAGGACTTGGAGCATTGTATGTGGAGCTGGAAGTTAAACTCAGATTGGTTGCGTGCAAGACACTGTATACTGTCACTCTAGCCCTTTATTCCCATTCTGTGTATAAATCATTCTTGCTATAAAAGGGGACAGAATGATTGCCGTTCACTCTATAGAAAAAAAGAACCCAATAACCTCTTATGTGTTTATGTTATAGTGACAGGGAAGGGAAACAAAGTTCTCCCCTAGGGGCTGGAGTAATAACACAGTGGTAGAGTGTTTACCTTGCATACAGCCAACCCAGAATGGACCCAGGTTCAATTTCCGGCATCCCATATAGTCCCCCTATGATATGAAACAACTTTCCTGTGTGTGCCAGAAGCAATTTCTGAGTACCGCCAGGTGTGGCCCAAAAAACAAAACAAAACAAAAAATTCAACAACTCCTCCCACAAAGTTCTCCCATAATCCCTAAGCCTTATACGTGATTCCCAGGAAAATAATATCTGCAGATCACAGAATTGTTGTATATATCTCTAAATTTCAGGGGCAGAATGGTAAGTCTGAAATAATATACATTCAATACTGGGTTTAGCAGTGCATGTTCTCTGCTACTTATACATTGCATTATTTATGGAAAATCAATAAATTCATTTAGTTCTCAGTTCTTCCTCGTTAAGGAGAATAGAACAGTGTGTAGAGTCAAGTGAGGCAATTCATAGATGTGATGTCTCTTAAAATCTTTATTGCAGTATAGACAATCGAGGCATTTTTCTAAATGTGCATCAAGGATAGAGCTGTAAATATGTTATTCTGCATACATAACATTTGGTTTCCAGGACTGAGCTCCTCACGTGATCCTGAAATAAATCACATTCCAAAGTTAAAGTAAATGATAGAGAATAAGCTAATAGATGCATTAAAACTTAAAAATATTGAAGAATGAATTTAATATTTTAATATATTTAATATTTATTAATATATTAATATTAATATATTTAATATTTTAATATAATTTTTAATATTTTAGTCTTCTACAAACTTTCTATAAAGGGCACAAGAGTAACTATTTTAGGCACAAGAGTAAACTATTTTAGTTTGAAACTACTCTTCTTGGCATTGTCGCATGAAAATAGTAAGAGGAGTTTTCAGAAATGAAAACAGCAACATTGCTATCCACAAAAACTTTATGGTCGTGTTCCAATGTGACTCTCATTTGTAAACACTGAAATTTAAATTCCATATCCTAAATACTTTCCATGAGCCAAAATGTATTCCCTTTAAATTCCCCCTTCCATTTAAAGATTTAAATGTTCTTGTGGGTTATATAAAAATAGATAATGATACACATTTGGCCCAAATATTATTTTTTAACTCCTGAGGTGTCTTATTTGGTTAACTCTGAAGCACAACCCAAACCAACTCATGGCTAATTTATCAGTTAGGAATACTTTAAAATATAGGTCATTAGAAATTTGCAGTGAGAAGGCATTATTCAAAAAAAAAAACAAATAAAAAAACTCATACTGAGAATTTTAAAAGACATTAATTCTATAAAGACGATGACTTATAAATGCTGTACATAGAAAATGAAGACTTTTACTGGGCCTTTGTGAATGAGAATGTCCAGAGACATTAAGAACTTTCCTAATTGACACATACATTTATAAAAAATAAATAGAGCTTCATTTGCAGAAACAGATGCTGTGTTGTTGTGCTTAGACAGACCGAGTTCACTGTGACTACGAATCTTGTCAGATTAAATCAACCTGCAAATATATAATTGTGACATCTTGTTTTCATTGGTACAATGCATGCCACTGTCATCATTATTTGAAAGCTCTTTCACTCTGAAGAGCATCGGTATTTGACTATATCGTTTTTGGAGACTTTATGTATAGACACCATCCTCTTTCAGATTTGGCTCTGGTCAGGAAAAGTAGGTCATTGTTTGCAGTCTGTCCCCAATAGGACTGAACATTAGGTCACTCATGAGTATCCTTTTCATAGAACATCTTGTACAACTGTCACTAAGTGTCCTTGCTTCAGTCTCTCCAACTTCAACTTACTAGATTGACTCATTCCCCAAACCCAACAAGCTTCATTTTCTTCCAGACCCAGAGTAGAGGACATGTTTGTGGTCTTTCCTTTCCTAATTTGCAGGTGGGTACAACTCAGGAAAACAAATGGAAGGAAGTAAAAGCTCTGGAACACATTTGAGCTTAAGGTTTGAGGTTAAAAAACTGGGAGTATTTTGAGAATAATTTCTACAAATCTTTGAATGAAGAAGAATGGTTGTTAAGACATGCGGTGAAGGTTGTTTACTGGTCAGGGGTTAACGAACTATAGTCCTTGTGCCAAACCCAGTTATTCTTTTATTAAAAAAATTGCTGGGACAATTTCACAGTCACATGGTCATTTATTTAAGTACTGTCAAAGGCTTCTTTGCCACAAATAAGACAGTGTTGTGTAGTTCCCCACAAAAGCAAATTAGCCTGGTCTACAAAGTCAAGAAATATTTACTGCTACTTCATAGAAAGCCATAGTCCCCTGCAAAAGTCTGTGAAATGGCAGTGTTAAAAATATAAATGCTCTCAATTTAGCTTTTTTATTTTTTTGGCTAACATTCAATGGATTTTCAGAATAAAATCTTAGCATGCTATTTCAGCTTATATGAGTAATGTCTACCATGTTTCTCATCCCCGCCAGACTCATCTAAATTAACAGCATCAAGTAATGAGTTCTATATTTTCTACCAGAACTACAAAGGAACCCCAAATAAAGTTTCTTTCTGACTACAGACTCATTTCTTTCCTCGCCCTCTCTCTCTGTGTGTATAAGTGTAGTTAAATGTTTAATAGAAACAACCGTTCATAGTTTAATGTTAAATTGAAGTTTTGGTTGGTCTATAGTCATGCCAATCGATACAGTATACCCACCAATAGACTAGATAATTTAGCAATATTAAACCACCTTTTAGAAAATAATATGCTTGCCCTTATCAGATTTCCAAGTAGTGAGGACAGAGGATAGTAGAGAGGCACAATAGAGGTAGTTGAGGGTGGTGGAGGGCACCATGTCTTTGTTGGTGGTAAGTTGTAGTAACTTTGCACATCAAATTGCAAACATCAATACTATTATAACCGTATTGCCTAAACTATAATTTTTTTTGGGGGGTAAGGGTTAGGGCCACACCTGGAGGCACTCAGGAGTTAATTTTGACTCTATGCCCAGAAATCGCTCCTGCTGGCAGGCTCCTGGGACCATATGGGATGCCAGGGAATAAACTTGGGTCAGTCCCAAGTTGGCTGTTAGCAAAGCAATCACCCTATTGCTGTGCTATTGTTCCAACCCTCTAATAGATTTTTAAAGGAAAAAAAAATCTCCTATGCGTTAAGAAGGAAATTTGTGATTTCTGACTTTCCTAGAATCACTTCAGACTAGGGATCATGATATAAATGACCCTTTCCTATCTCCCTGAAACTGGTGTGTAGGAAGAATGAAGAAAGGGAAACTATGGACATCTCATTGATAATTCTATTACTAACAAATGGATTTGTGCTTTTTCTATGTGACTAACCTCTCTCAACATATATGCAGATAATAAATGTGTTTAAATATAATAGGATACAAATATATACCCAATAGGAAATTGGAGTCAGCAAATGAATTAGTTGTCTTTAATTAAATTTAGATATATTTCTTTAACTATTTCCAAATTATTTTGCATATAACATTTTATAGCTAATACAAATATTTTATTTGACATGGGTCAGCATGGCAGTCATTTCACAGGTATTGTTTTAAACAATTTAAGCATCACATCCATGCTCTCTTTCAGTCTGTAGAGAGTTAGTGGGCATAAATGATTGGACAGATTTTGGAAAGCTAGTGTTCAGACTAGACGCATATGAGATTTTGAAAATTCTGTAAATATTGTTCCATTTTTTTGAAAGCAACTTTTCCACATTATAGAATCTATATGCCAGTGCCCAAAGTAAACATCCTGGTTCAATCTAGCACAAGGAAATAAAAACATACCTAAGCACCTTTCAAGAAATTGATTTTCATGATATGTCTTTCTCTCTTGAAAGCCCAGACATACTCCAAATGGCCATCACCTAGTCCATTGAATCTTTACCATTAATTATGATTTCCTTATAAAGGTCTTCTGTTGAGTGAACAATGGTTCAGTATGGGGATTGGCAACTTGATTTTTCTTCTTTTGACATCTGTTAAAACTGAGTCATGATATCATCCATCATAAGAACTCTGTGGTGTTGTGTTATTCCTTGGGTGTTCCCAGGTTTCATCAGACAACGTTTTTTAGGATTCAAACCATCAACATTTTCTCCAGAGACTACAGGGAGAGAAACAGATAAAAATTCATGGGGCTGGAAGTGATTTAAAATAACAGAAAATTAAAAGCCCAAACAAACATGCTTTATGCATTCTCATTCATTCTTTCACTATAATTTTCTTACAAATATAAGAAAGCATGAAAATGACTGAAACCTAATAATATAAAAAACCTAAATATCAATTAATAAAAGAAGAAAGAAAATTTTAAGCACCATGAATATTTTCTAAAATAATATAGAACAATGTAATATACTTACATAAATTTGAATAGCATGTTCAGCATAGTAATAACTAAAATAATAAACATGAGGGGATGGAGTGATAGTACATCAAGAAGGGTGGTTTGCCTTACATGTGACCAACCTGGATTCTATTTTCTGCATCCCATATGGTCCCCTGAGCCAGCCTGGAGTGATTCCAAGTGTAGAGTCAAAAATATATTCTGAGCACTGCAGGGCATGGCTCCCAAACAAACAAAAAATGTAAACATGAGGATTTTATCACTTAATTTGATAATTAAATGAATAAAGCTACTAATTTACATAACATGACAAATTAATCATTAATTAAATTGATAATATTAATTTAATATTAATAATTTAATTGTAAAGTTATAGTAATTGTTATTTAATAATATAATTAAGATATTTTATTGAAAACTTTAGAAATATTCTATTCATGAAGGACTGGAGATATAGCACAGTGGTAGGACATTTGCCTTGCACTTGGTCGACCTGGAACAAACCCGGTTCGATCCCTGGAATTCCATATGGTTTCCCTGAGCCTGCCAAGAGTGATTTCTGAGTGCATATCTGGGAGTAACCCCCGAGTTCCACTGAGTGTGGCCCAAAACCCCAAAATAAATAAATAAAAAAAGAAATATTCTATTCATGAAAATATGGAATGATGTAGGAAATGCCATTATTTATTTATTTGTTTGTTTATTTATTGTTTATTTTAGTTTTTACACTCAGGAATTACTCCTAGTAGGCTCAAAGTACCTTATAGGATGCCAAGAATTAAACCTGGGTTGGCCAAAAAACGTAAAGTCCTGATTTATTGTACTAACTCTCTAGCCCCCAAATAGTATTATTTAAAACAAGACCTTTATAGGATAATACTTGAGTAATTACTAGCATTTAGAAAAATCCAATTTCTGTTCTTGAATATATACAAAAGCCAGGAGATTGAAACCCAACTCTAAATTAATGTTAATGTTTTTTTAAAAAAATGATACTTGTTGCTTACTTGAATTGTAAACAACAGAATAACACAAGGAACAGTTTGTCATCTTAGTTCATCTCAATGTTGGCTTTGAATTTGGCTTAGAGAATTTTCAATTAAGTTTATATTAAATAAACTTACAGTCTCTTAGTTTTACTTCTTGCAAGGAAAACACCATGAGAAACTTTATCAACAGCTGCATGAGAAAACTAAATGATTTTTGTTTTGTTTTTATATTTTTCACTAAAATGTAGCCATTTTGCTTTGTACACAATCTTAGACACTTTTAATAGCAGAAGATGTGTGGGTAGAAATATACTTTTTCTAGACTTTGGATCATAAAACTTTGTACATTTCAATTGTCTACTTTATTTACCTTTTTATGCTGACCTTGAAAGTTACTAACGCCTATCTAACCATGATAGAGTTATGGGTTAGAATGGATCAACTTCTTAAAACATTTAAATGAGCCTTGGGCTGGAGCAGTGATGCAAGTGATAAGGTGCGTTTGTTTGTCTTGCCTGTACTATCCTAGCACGGTTCTGTCCCCTGGAGTCTCATATGGTCCCCCAAGTCAGGAGTGATTTCTGAGTGCATAGCCAGGAGTAACCCCTGAGCATTATCGGGTGTGACCAAAATCTAAGTAAACAAACAAACAAACAAACAAAAGAGCTTGAGCAATTAGGAATACCCATTTTGGAAGTTTAGTGGATGAATTTAAAACCACTGACATTTTGGAGTTAGTTACTTAATAAATTACTGTGTGATTCTGATTAATATCAAAGTTTGCCACTAATAAGTTTATGGAAATATTCTATAAAATATCATATTGATAATTTGTCATTTTGATATCACACATTACCCTTTTTGATATAAACAAACTGATATATCAAAATGTTTTGAGAATAAAAACAACAAGGCAATCAAATAAAGCTTAGAGTTTATCATCTAGTTACTTTATCTTTCTATAGGGGCCCAGAGCAATAGCACAGCAGATGTGAAGTTTGTCTTATATAAGGTGGTGCAGGCTTCTCACATGGACCCTCGAGTTCTTTATGGTAATTTCTGAGTACAAAGCCAGGAGTACTGAATGCTGCTGGGTGTGGCCCCAAATCCAAACCAAATAAAACCAAAAAACATTATCTTTCTATAGTAGAAACAAGTTGAGAGAAATTCTAGGTATTTCAAACTATTTTTCCCAAACTCTCAGAATCTTATTATAATGTATTTCCTATGTGCAGACCACATTATGAAATTGATTTACAAAAGAATGATTTTCAATTTTCTATAACTGTCACTTGACTTAACTCCTGATTTAACTAATCCGTTTTTTTAATTGACATAGTTATTGTGAGAAAAATAAAAAGAAAGAAAATTACAATTCTCACATTTTTGTCCAAAAACCAGCATCTCTTTTTTTCTTACAAGAATCCAAAAATTAGCCATCGTGAACAATTATATTAAATTAAGAAAGGCATTGCACAAAATGTAAGAGTGATGTGCTATACACGCAAATTCCTTTGGTTCACTCAAAATAGAATTAATGTAGGCAGCTTATATATTTTGGAAAGATGCCCAAACTAGAATCTGACAATTCTGAGAATGCTCTTCCTGTTCAACAAGGCGTATTTCAGGATCCATATTAGTATATCACTCCCCATTTCCCATCATAATATAGTGGATTAGTTGAGTTGAGTACAACATAGTCTCACCCTAGGAGAATGGGGTCTAGAGACCAAAACAAGAGACAGAGGCAAAGAATGATTGGATGGATAAACAAATGAGAGAGTTGATAGGAAGAATCTAGATTTATAGTGACAATGTCTTCCCCTGCAACAAATTTAGCTTCTGGATAAACCTCATATAGAGACACAAATGAATGGTGCACGCATGGCTCCTAAGTATAGGGCAATTCTGATGCTAACATTAAGCTATATCTTTAATAAGCATTTTTCTTTCAACCTCTATTAAACTCTTAAATTCTAACCTCCAACTTTTCTAATTTTTCTCTGCTTTACTAATCTTTCAGCCAGTTATTTCCTATCTGTCAATGATCGGAATGAAGTATCACTTCCTCTGTGAAGTTTTTATCAAATTCTGTTAGACAAGGTTAGTCATTTCTGCACCTGTGTTTTCATAGTTCTTTCTGCATTCCTGACTCATAACTATTAGCTTAAGCAACTCTCTGTTACAAATGGAAGTACTGAGACTAAACCTCTAATATACTTTTCTCTGAATCTCTTACATTTTGTAGTAATTTTTTTAGTGCTTTAAAATCCAAGACACTCCTAAAAATGTGTGTATCATCAATATTTTGAAGATAACTTTTCCTTTTAAAGAACACGTTGCTTTCTTACTTTCTTTTCACACTCATCTTGAGGCAGGATTTTTCTAGAATATTTATTATTTTTTTTATAAATGATGCATATTTCATGAGTCTATATTCAGTCCTGCTGTACTGTGGGTTTATTAGCAAATCAGGTTTTTACATGACAAAAATCATTCCTAGAATAAGTTTGCACTTAGAGAATTATAAAGCAAAATAAATTTGAAGGAGTTCAGAATCACTAAGATTTAAATTTATTAGTAAGAGGTAGTCTGCTTCATTTTTCAAAGTAATGAAATATGTTAGTTATATCCTAAAGAAAAAAAATGATATAAGAATGATGTGAATTAAAATATAGGGTTTTAGACCCAGATAAACCAAAATATATTTAAAGAATATAGAATTAAATAGCTTATCCTAAATCTGAGTAGGCCTAACTGTATTCTACTAGAATATATATTTCTAATCTCTCAATCTTAATATTTACTTAACTAAAATCCAGGCTTCAAAAAGTTATTGCATCAACTCAATGTTGAGAATCTACATAGTGGAGAAGAGTGAAGGGATTTTTCTCCCTAAATGTATGTATCTTTCTGTTGCCTTTCTCTAATGAATATATATATTTTCTTTATATTTCTTTTATTCATATCTATGATTATGAATATATATTTATCATGCATAGTAAATCAAAATATGTCTACATGCATTTGTGTGTATAAATCAAAAGGATTTTTCTATTTTTTTTTCTCTTTAACCTTTCATAAGGTGAAGTTTCATCAAACCATATCATGTGACTCTCCAGGAACCTTACAGAACCGGTCTGACTCATCGTCTGGGAATTTTAAATAGGCATGTGCTTCCATGAGAGTTAATACTTAAAAACACACATACACACAAACTGGCAGTAAAAGAAAAACGAAAAGGGGGGGGGGAGTGGTGGTGTGGAGAAAAAGCAAAACTTTTACTTGGCACAAACACTCAGGTCAGACACTGGCCACTCAATATTTCATAGTTAATTACCAGGTGGGATTACCTTTAGAGCTCAGTGCTCAGGGGACAGGGACAAAATTTATACTGTGAACTCAACCAGACTGAATGAAAAAGTGAAAAGAACTGCCCCTGAAATCATTGACCCTGGTTCCCCCTGACATCAAGTTTTCCTCACAACAAAGGGCCATGTCTGCCCACTAGTGGCCAACGGTTGATCTGGAACCCAGAGTTTCTCTAAAAGGAGTTGATGCCAAGTTTGGGCTGGATCAATGTGCAGATGACAGTGGTTCATCCAGTTGATTTTTAACCAAGTTGTTTAATTTGGAGATTGAACAACTTGAGTCTGTTAGAGAAGTCTGTGTAAGAATAACAGTCAGGCTGAGATGACTTCATGGAAAGATTCCTATTTGCATAACATGAAACTTTGGTTTGACTTCTAAAACTCATATTTGAGAAATTGAGATTTCTAATCAATTACCTCATGTTCAACTGTGTCAAAAACATCTCTCATCAGCATACAACTTTCTTCATTTATATATGTATGGTTTTTTGGTCACACCCGGTAGTGCTCAGGGGTTATTCCTGGCTGTCTGCTCAGAAATAGCTCCTGGCAGGCATGGGGAATCATATGGGACACCAGGATTCGAACCAACCACCTTTGGTCCTGGATCGGCTGCTTGCAAGGCAAACGCCGCTGTGCTATCTCTCTGGGCCCATACATATTTTAGTTTTATTTGTTTTGTTTTATTTTGTTTTCTTTTGGGCCACACCTCATTATGCATCAGGATCACTACTGGTAGAGCTCAGGGGAACTTATGCAGTACTAGAAATGGAACCTGAATATGCCACAAACAAGAGAAGAATCTTTACCTTTGTAATATCTCTTAATGTTCCATTTTAAATTTTATTTCTATTGATTATCACCAATCTCATGGTTTAAAATGAGTCGACCTACTTTCCTTCTTTCTAATGCTTTCCTTTTGCAGCATTAGCTAACAAAGTAAGACACACCAAAATCATGTTGCCTCTCTTCAAATTTCCTTGTAAGCTATGTTTGGTACTTTTATCACTCTATAATCAATACTCATAAAATCACTATCACTGTTTATTTTCAAATGTTTTGTGGTGTAATATTTCTTTCATTCCATTTTTCCTTGTCTCTATTCTTTCATATATATATAGATATAGATATAGATATATATATGAATGAATGATTTTTGGGGTCACACCCAGCAGAGCTAAGGAGTTACTCCTGGCTCTACACTCAGAAATCGCCCCTGGCAATCTCGGGGGACTATATGGGATGCTGGGATTTGGACCAATGACCTTCTGCATGAAAGGCAAACACCTTACCTCCATGCTATCTCTCCGGCCCCAACTCCTTTATATTTTTAAAAAGCATTTGATTTCATTACATATAATGTAATATTTGTTGTGCATTGATGCTTCAGGAAGTAGAAACAATTTATTTTTGCCTTTTTTTTGGTCTTTTGATTTTAGTTTTTAGGCTATACCCTCTGTGTGCTCAGAACTTACTCCTAGCTCTGTCCCCAGAGTTTGCTCCTGCTGGGATGTGGGAAATCAAATGAGGTGCCACAGATTGAACCTGGGTTGGCTGCTTACAAAATAAATGCTCTACATGCTGTACTATTATTTGAGGCTCAAAAAAAGGAAAAATTTAAAGACAGCCAACTTTTAGCAATATTTGATATAATTTTCTTAACAGATTGGACTTGAAAAGAATAATCTTTGCACATTTCCTTATCAAGATAATGATTTCTCCAGTTCACAATTTACACAACAATAAAACAAATAAAATAGTGGAAGAAAGATACAAAGTTTGTAGATGAATGAGATATCTTATAACAGGAAGTAAATGCGATTATTCTTGTGATATTTTTTATAAACAGTGGAGATCAGTAAGCTTCGATTTTATCACCCAAGTTGAATACTTTCCCTGTTAAATTATTTCACAAGACTGTCAGGCACATTAACTTCTAACTTGGAGACAAGTTTTCAATTCTTCGTAATTGTTATCTTTTTCAGTGCATATAATAAACTTCTAAAGAAACTTCAGAAGACAGTTTTTATTTTATTCTACTGAGACTGTTGACAGTGAGAGCTTAAGTGCTTAGAGCAAACCAGGGAAATAAGAATCCTGGGAAAGAGTTTAGATTTGCTTCAATTCTGCTTGTCTGTTTTCCAAATGGGGATGTTGAGAAGCAAATACTTCATTCTGAGAGTGCAAATTAATGAAATGGTTTACAGCAATTTCATTAACATCTCTTTGTGAAAGTGGAAATTATGGCAGAAAACAATTCTACAGGTTCAAATCAAGTGATGTGCTAATGGCACCATGGTTTGCTTTGGAAAGGAGATGGGATGTGTCAGGCCCATTTTTCTCAAGAACACTTATTTTGAAGCTCCATTGAAAACTCCTTCCCAGACAGAAGCTTAATAGTCATTTTTGCAAAGTTCACCAGACAGATTCTTTACAAATCAGGAGCTTTCTCCATTCTGGTTATTAATGATGTTTGTCAGTTGCAAGTTGCTTGGTGTTTTTAGGTGAGCCATTGGGCTCTGCAAATATTCTCTGTGGTAGCAATCTTTCTTTGCTTCCTCAGGAAATCCAAATGATTTCCACTGGCTTAGTTCCAGCCATTTTACCTCAAATAATCTTTGCACTCCTTAGAATACTTTAATATCAGACAGACTATAATTTTCTCCAGCTACACAAATGAGACACCTTTTAAAGAGTACAATATAATTGAGACTGTCTCGAATGTCTTTATTCGAGGCAGCATCTATTACAATATCTATTTTTATATGCACTTTATATTTTTTTCACTTTCAAGCTGATTAAGATTTGAAGAATATAATAAAATTAAACCTTCCACTCGTCAAAGGTTTGGTTAACTCTCATAACGCTCATTAAATGGGGCGAAGTCTTCAAATGACCAATGTTTCAAATTCTAAGATATGAAGGTTAAGACTTGAGAACATATATTTTCTGTCTCTTGATATATGTAATATAGAAGAATGAAGGACTGATGTGTGATAGTCTGAAATTAAAATATCCATGTCTTTTCAGCATACAAAAATATGCATTTGGAAGACCAGACTTCATTCATATTTCATTTTCTTATTTAAGGTTCTTCCTCACTTCCTGTACATATTTAAGGCAGCTATGATTAGAAACCATCAGTATTAGATAAAGTATGCAGTGGGTTCAGATATTGAAATTATATGGAATTGATTTAAGAATGAGATTTTACTAGCAACTTTCTATTTTTCTTGTCTCATTTTTAATTTTAACAGTTTCAGTGTCACTATATCTACTATCTTCTTAAAGGACTTAATTGTTTTCCCCCTTTGCTGTGCTGATGAATTGTTTACTGTAGAAATAACACATGAAATAGCCAAATCACCATCAAACTCAAAGTATATAGTCATACAGAAAAAATGGTACAAGTCACTTTCACAGAAAACACACTCAATTTCCTCAGCAGAGATAATCCCTGTTAAGAGTGAAGTGTAAAACTTCCTGTCTTTTTTTATTCCTACCTGTAGAAATATATTGCTTCAAACATAAGTGAATGCATTGTTCCCTGACATGTTTTTGCAATTAATAATATACAGTATGTTGTAGTTTGGCCTTGATCTTGATTATATTTTCTAAGTTTTAATTATCATGATATTTGATAATTGTATATGAAAATGTCTTTTTAAAAATAATTTCTATTTATTCAACTTTTAAATAACATAAAATAGGATTCTAGGGGCCCGGGAGATAGCATGGAGGTAAGGCATTTGCCTTTCATGCAAAAGACCATTGGTTCGAATCCCGGTGCCCCATATGGTCCCCCGTGCCTGCCAGGAGCAATTTCTGAGCATGGAGCCAGGAGTAACCCCTGAGCACTGCCGGGTGTGACCCAAAAACCAAATAAAATAAAATACAATAAAATAGGATACTAGCAAGTGTAGTATGTGGATAAGGAATTAACTTTCACAGAGTAGACCCTGGATATGTTCCCCTGGGCCTCTACAGGAAAGAACCCTGAGCTCAGAGCCTGAAATTAGTTCTGAGAACATCTGGGTGTAGCGCAAAATACAGCACTAATAATAATGATGATTATAATAATAATAATATACACAGAAAATATGCACATATATTTCTTGGGGATAGATTACTAGGAATCAAATTCTGGGTCAAAATATACATATTTATATTTTGATAGCAGCTGGCAAATTGTTCTCAAATTATTTTGTATAACATCAGCTTAATATGACTGTACTCATTTAAAAATGTTTAACAGAATATTCATGTGAATATTGGTTCAATTTTATTTGAAATATGAAAGCCATACTTTCTTTTTTATAATTATTTTTATTGTGATCAAAGTGAATTCCAAGTCTTTCACAGTGGGGCCAGAGAGATAGTATGGAGGTAAGGCATTTGCCTTGCATGCAGAAGGTCATTGGTTTGAATCCTGGCATCCCATGTGGACCCACTAGCCTGCCAGAGGCAATTCTGAGCATAGAGCCAGGAGTAACCCCTGAGCGCTACCAGGTGTGACCCCAAAACCAAAAATACCAAACAAACAAGCAAACAAAAAAACAAGTCTTTCACAGTAAAATTTAAGGTATAGAGTGACAAAGAATTAGGGCCATTTGTCCTCCCTCTACCTCTGTTCCCAGCATTTATCCCATAACTCCCCCCTTTGCCCCTTGGACTGCTAGTGTAAGAGATCTCCTTTGTGTATAGCTTGCTGTAGTTTGGGTATCTATTCTGGTGTCATTGACTTTGGATTTGGTGCTTAAGTCTGATCATTTTTTATTTCCACTCAATGTCCATATGACTGGTTGTTCCAGGTACCATTCATATTTTCCCCTCAAATTATGAGGGAGACAAGATGATTCAAGTTCTGTGGTTCTGCTGGGAAAAGAAAAGAGAGAAAGAAGAGAAAAAAGAGAAAAATGCTGGAGAAATCCATTTAGAGGCTGTACATATCAGTTCAGAAGAAGAAAGGGAAAAAAGGAAAAACAAAACAAACAAAATAAAAAATAAAAACAAAAAACAAAAATTAAAAAAACAAGCAATGACAATAAACATAGCAGCGGCCACAAAAAAACCATCACCACAATCAGCTGAAAGAAAAGAAAAGAGAAAGAAAAAATAAGGTCTGGTGTGGCAAGGCTTTGTGTTTTGTTTTTGTTTTTTTTTTTTTTTTGCATAGGATAATAAGTATTGAGGAATTTAGAGGGAATTCTCTTGGCCTAGGAGGTCAGAGTTTCTCCACCCTTGAAGCAAACTGTCATGGGAGTAACTACAGGCTCCATACACTCTCATTCTCAAACCCCAAGGTCTTTTTATGGTGCTAGGAGAATAACTGCTCAATTGTGGATGACAAAATCAGTCCCCTGTAGCTAGAGATCTTGGTATTTCAACAGGTCATAGGACAATGTCTACGATAGTCTTTTGTTGTGGTTCTAGAAGATCTGTTTGTCTTGTTTGTTGTAGTCAATCTTCCATAATTAGTGATCTTGGTTTTTGCATAGATCCTAGGTCAAAGCCTAGGCAAGTCTTTCCTTATGGCACCAGAAGTTCTGCTCAGTCAAGGTTGTCAAAGTCAGAATTCTGGGATTAGAGATCTTGGCTTTTGTACAAATCCTAGGCCAAAGCATAGGGAAGGATCTTTTTTATTAGTCCCAGGAAAACTCCCGCTCAGTCGTGATTGCCATAGTCCGTCTTCTGTAATTAGCGATCTTGGTTTTCACAGAGATCAAATGACAGTGTGTCTTCTGATTTCATCTTCGTTAGGTGATGCAATAGGGCAACCTTTCTTGGATCAAGTTTTTGCTGTTTCTTCTTTGTCAGGTTGTTGAATCAAGCTGTCGCAAATTGGTGCAAATTAGGGAATTCCTGGGGTGCTGTTGTAGGGAGCTGTGTGGGATCTTTGTTTGTTATCTGGAGTTCTGGATTGGATGGTCACTATCCAATCATATGGAGTCGGTCTGCATGACACGTTCTCAGGGTGGGAGGTGACCCTGTATTATAAATTGTAAGGACTCTTATTCATAGTAGATAAGAGTTTGTTTCTATACTCAAGATTTCCCCCCCTTTTTTATTATGACTATGCAAAAGAGGTGCCTTTGGGTGTAAGAATGTCAAATTTTACATTCTCTGCCCTGTTTTTGACCTGGATAAAAAAAGTCATACTTTCTTAAAGGGGAGAATGGGACATTGAGTGTAAGAGGACTGAGAATACCAAATAACTTCTTGGAGGTGTTTTTTTAGTACAAGAAGTAGTCTTCACTCTACTTAAAATATTTTCATCTTTTAATATTTATGTTTGGGGGACACACTCAGTTGTGCTCAGAGATTACTCCTGGCTTTGCATTGAGGGTTCTACCTGATGCAGCTTAAGGAAGCAAACAGGCACCAGGGTTTGAACCTGGGACAGCCACATGCAAAATAAGTTCCCTGCCCACTTTACTATATCATTCTGGTTCATCATCTCATTTTAAATCTGGGAAAATCATAGGGAAGAACTGAAGTGAATATTACCAGAAAAATATAATGTCCAATTGTCACAAGTTTAGAATTCAGAGCACGGTAGAAGGGGTTATTACTCAACTGAAGCTGAGATAGACACGCAAAACAGAAACAAAATAGAAGATGCTTGAAAAACTGGGAATATGGGGCCCAGGAGATAGCATGGAGGTAAGGTATTTGTCTTTCATGCAAAAGGTCATTGGTTCGAATCCCGGTGCCCCATATGGTTCCCCGTGCCTGCCAGGAGCAATTTCTGAGCATGGAGTCAGGAGTAACCCCTGAGTACTGCCGGGTGTGACCCCCCCCCAAAAAAAAAAAGAAAAAGAAAAACTGGGAATATCCAGAATAAAGCTAGAAACTGAAAGGAGCTTTTTCTAGGTTAAAGTCTTAAGATAGCTGGAGCAATGTTAAAGCATAGAAGCCAAAGAGGAAGAAGCAAATCAATCTGACAACAGTTGCTAAAGCCGAGGGTGTTTTGCAGAATTTAAGCCAGTGATGAACACTGGAGGATTATGTCATGTAGGGAGCTGCTGGGAAGTTCTCTATGCTATGCAGTTTGAAAACAAGTCAACTGAAGCCCCTTTATTTAAGGCTGAGCGACATAGAGAGATTTCTGTGTAATTTTTTTCTGTTTGAGAAAGTCAGATACGATAAGTGAAAAAGATGATAAAGATCAGGGTTCTGTTAATTCTCTATATAGAGAGCCAGATAGTAAATACTTGAACTTTGTTAACCATACATTCTCTGTCAAATCTTCCATTACAGGATAAAAACTCACCTAAGACTGTAATAAACAAGCCAACTGTGATTTGGTTCTAATAAAACTTTATTTGCACAAACAAAATAATATATTACTGGCCAAATGAGTTGGAAAGAAATAGCTAAAGAAAATTATTTATTTTTAAAGAAAAAATTTTAGTAGTGTAAGACTTAAATTTAAATTGACATTTAAGTCAATTCAAGAGGGAGATCAAAAATAGTTAAATAAAAATTTTCTCTTGACCACTCCTCTTAAAAGTGCAGTCATATCATTTAAAAATAAGTGAAGAAAAAAAAATTGAGTCCAAATCTTATAAAAAGTTCTGTAAGACAGTAAAAGGAAAATATAAAATCATAAATAAGCCTCTATTAATGAATGAAATTGTCAGACAACTATAATCCAATATTTTTCTTTTTTGGGGGGGGGTTGGGGGGGTCACACTCGGCAGTCCTCAGGGGTTATTCCTGGCTCCATGTTCAGAAATTGCTCCTGGCAGGCACAGGGGGACCATATGGGGAACCGGGGGATCAAACCACGGTCTGTCCTAGGTTAGAGCAGGCACCTTACCTCCAGCGCCACTGTCTGGCCCCAATCCAATATTTTTCAACAGATACAAATATTTATAGTAAACACATTCAAAATGAACAAGCTATAATATTCAGGAAAATACCAGCTATTTCAATGTCTGGAAACATTGTGATAAATGTTTCACAATTACATCCATATCTCCAAACTCAGCAAGTATTTGTATGCATGTATATATGTTTGTGTGTATTACATTTCTTTATAACAACCCATGGTAATATGACTTAGAATGTATTTAAGAATAAAATAGTAAGACAATATAAACGAATATCAGAATGATCACCATGTAGAAAATAAAATTTTGAAAGTGGGAAGAGTTGATGTGATATGATAGAATTAAGAAAAAGAGCAGACATTTAAAAAATCTCAAAAAATAAAGACATTAAAAATGAGAGCAACAGAAAATAAATTACATGGGTAATATCTTATGAAACACAGATAAAGGAATATTTTTAAAATAAGGTACATTTTTAGAGATGGTGATAGAGACAAGAGAAAAATGTGTAAAGAATAATATGTGAGAATACATAGTATTCCTAATGAAGAAACATGTCCTGACTGTGATAGCAATGTAAAAATTACATAGTAAATGCGTGTTATGCATCTTAAAAAAGTTAAGCCAAAATTCCTAATGATAACATACAGTTAAGAAAATGACATATCTACTGGACAGTTAGCAAGAAGACTGTCACTTATAAAGGAAATAAAACTATATTGCCATCATGTTTATTCCAGATGTTAAATACATTAAGATTCTCTAGAACATATAAAGTATGTTAGATTCATGTCTCACCAAAAGGACCATCAATTCTAAGGTAATAAATAGAAACCATGAATTTTCAAGGATTTGGAGAATTTTCCTTCTTTGTATGCTTCGAAGAATCTTCCAGAAAACAAAAGAGTATTTAGGAACTGAAATGATTAGAAAAACATCAACAGAAGGACTGAACAGCATTCAATCCACTTAATTGTAGAATACTAAAGAAAAAAGGTCCGTAAAAATAAACATTATAAAGGCAGATAATTGTCAAATAAGCTATAATTAGACTGACAGCTGAATTTTTACCAGGATAAATGGATTCCAGAAGTCCATGGAATAATGCATTCAATATGCTAAGGAAAAATAGTTCGTAAGTGTGTTACCAAAATAAGGATTTTTTTCCCTTTTGATAAATCATTTAATAGAGAAATAAAAGAGTGGGCTTCTTTCTGTCTCACACATTGAACACTATTGTTAAAAAAAAAAGACATTTTAAAATTGTGCTATAAAGAGATGGATTTTACACGTTTTCTTTCTTTCCTCAGTTTCTGTCTTGGTTTTGTTTATTGTTGATAACTTTCTGCTTACAAGTAGTTATAGTTAAGATGATGTGTTTGCAAGTGTTGATAATTATGGATTGATATAAGTATTCCTTTATCATGCCACCATCATAGTGCTTAAGACACGCCTATAATTTTGTGTCACCCCCAATCCATGCAATCCCCACATCTGATGATCATTCATCTATAGTATTTTGAGAAAAAAAATACAAGATATAGGTGGTATCATTTGATAACAATGTTCAGTACTGGAGTTCAAATTGAGAACTCCAGATTTAGGGCTTCATTTTCATTTATTTTGTTTGTTTTGGGACCACAACCTGCATGTTCAGAAGTACTCCTGGCTCTTCTTTCAGGAGAGCTCCTGGTGTAGCTGGGGAGACCTTATAGGTTTTTTATGATAAAATCCAGGTTTCTGCACACAAAGCAAGCAGCATCTAGGCTAGTTTATTGCTTTTGTCCTTATTATTATGATCATTATTATTATTTTTTTATTTTTAATGGCAAACACATCAAGGGAAGTTAGTCACTAGAAGAAGCTAAAGCAATTTCTACAGGTAGGAGAAGATGAATGCAGATAGAACCCTACCCTGGAAGTAATGCTGAAGGTATAAGAAGGCAGTAAACATCTGACAAAAGCAAACAAAAATTCAAAATAAATTGTAAAGTCCATTAATATATCCCAGAAATAAAATAATAAAAAAACCTCAAATTTGCACTCAGACTTTGGATGGAAATAGCAATAAAATTGGGGGCATTTGAAATGGTTCAGCATCTTAAAATACTTCAATTATTGAAGGCAGTTGTGACATACTTGTGTATTCCTTTTGCCATTATGTGTGATATATTCACATATTTTATACCACTACTAGATATGTATATCTACAGGCATATTAAGAAAACCAGAGTTGGGGCCTGAGCTGGTAGAGCGTTTGTCTTGGCCAACCAGAGTTCAATTCCTAACACCCCAGAGGGTCCCCTGAGCTTACCAGGAGTGATTTCTGAGTGCAGAGTCAGGAGTAACACCTGAGCAACACTGGGTGTTCTTCTCCCACCCAAAACCAAATGACAATAAAATAAATTAAAATAATAAAGCAGCAACAACAACAATAAAAAGCAAGATGAATGGAAAATCTTATACCTCAATGATAAGTACAAATCAGTAATGAGAGTCTATTAAAATATTATGAGGAGGGCTGAAATAAGAAAGACTTATGTGGTAGTGAGAAAGCTTGCTTGTCAGAGGCTCTGTTTCTGATCCTGGTACCCCATAGACACCTGAGCTCTTGAGTTCCATCCCCAGCACAAAACAATCATTAATTAAAATAGATATTTTTTCTCTTAACCCATAGTCAAATATATTTGCAGCGAACTCATTAGCAAATGTAGTATTTTGTCAAGGATCAGATTGTGCCATGCTGTTCAAACTATATATATATAAGAAACAAAAAAGAAGTATCAATTTTTTTCTTCTGAAAATTACAGCCAGAATAAAACTGGAATCAAAGAATTAGCATGAACTACCTTTTGTATACGCTCTGTGAGTTACCCAACTAATTTCTAATTCTCTATTTCCGATAGTAAGGTGATTACTGTTATTGAAATTACCTGGTGGTAAAAGTACTATCACTATCATAGTTTCACACAAACATGTTCATGGTACTTAGAGTGAAGAAGTACAGAAGTGTGTCCTGGGTGGGAAATCTTTAATGTAAGTGATATGTAAAGGCAGCACATGGTGTGAGAAGGAGGAGCTGAGACAATAAGAGAGCTTGCAAGCTTTAAATGTAAATGAATGTTAATCATGAAAAACACTGATTAAAGTGTAATGATGTAAAAGTTAATCTAGCTACTATGCAATTAACTCAAAATTATAACCATATATTGTATGTGTAATCACATCCTAAGAAACATATTACATTAAAAAAATGCGACTGCTTTAACAGGGTTCTGCTTATAGGAGCTTGATGACAGAGCTCTAACCAATTTGATAATTAACTTTTTAAAGACGAGTTCACATTTTGTGGTCCTAATTAAAGCCTACTTAATTTTTGATACATTCTATATTAGGTTAAGTGCCAATTAGATGTGGTGTAAGCTGTAGGAGTGGAAAGATCTCTAAACCTCAAAAACGATGTGAGTTTACCATTCAATTGCTTATTAGAAATCAAAATAAGGATTACATCCTCAATAACACTAATAACTTTATCCTGGAATAAAATTTAAAAAATAAATCAGAACAGGATTTGCCATCATGGCTTAGTCAATGATAATGACCATTGTAGGGACAGTTTGTGACTGTGTAGCTGTTGTTTATAAAATCTTGTGCAACATTTAAAAATATCTTCATCATCTCTATAAGTTTCCACCTGGGATGTGTCCTGGCTTCTTCATTAGCAAAGGAAAAAGAGTCCTTTGGGTTAGGATCTTTTCGAAGCAACACAGGAATCAAGATGGCAGAAGGAAAATCAGGTCAGAAATTGGGAGTGAAAGAGGAATCATTATTTTAGCTACATTTCATTGCGAAGATTCATTACCATTCAGTTCAGAATCATTTCTTATTTTATGATGACTTCTTTGACACTGCTTATCCAAGGCATATAGCCTAAATTTTAAATATTTGAAAAATTTTAGTGCTAGAGGATTATTTAATTACATTTACGCTAAATTTGTGGCTAAAATCCACTGCAATTAGTGAAGAATCAATTGATTGGTTGAGAGAAGCTTTATGGCCCTAGGAAGTGAATCAATTTTGTAATCGCCAAAGTAGTATTTTCAATTTGAGTGAATTATTCTATTCATTCTATTCTATCTCTCTTTATTATACATATATACATATGTTTTATGTACATAAAAATTATACAGATCATTCTTTATTCTACATATATACATAGCTTACACATGCATACATTCTACAGTATTGTCTTTAAATATATAATATATAATGCCATTTGTAAATTCTATATTTTGTCTTGATGCTTGTTTTAAGTTACTTTATTTAAATACTGTGACTTACATAGATATATGCACACAGATATATGTATATATATATTTATATATATACATATATCTGCTTGAAGCTCTTGTTTCTTTAGACTTTATTTTCTTTATGCATTTTGAAAAATCTTTTATGCTGTCTTTTTATACCTTCTTTTTAAATATATGTATCTTTCTCCTCTCTCTTGCTATTCTTGAATCAAGTCCATTTAATTCCTGGACAAATTATTCATGTGAATAAGAGAAAATAGTTGATTCATTTAATTCTTAAGATGAACTACATATGGTTAATTCTACTGATCTATGCTCTAGTCTATGTGATATTCTTCATAAAATATGATACTTTAGAAATTTTTCTAATACATTAAAAACTCCTAAGTTTTTAATACATTAAAACTAAAGCTTAGTGCACTAACGTATCTTTATTTACACTTTTGTTGAATTGTTTGTTTTCAGGAGAAAATGTAGAAACTTCCTGTTTTGCTAATCATATAAAGTACAATAAACATTTAACTTTAAATAAATCGCCACAAATTTTATCATTTGATTTTATTTGCTCTCTACCTTTAACTATTTTATTATGAGGAAATTATTCATTAATCACTATTGAATGGTGAAAAGATACTTCAAGTGTATTTATTTATTTTTAAGTCAGACACTTAGACTTCCTTTCAGGCAAAAGAAACAATATGTAGGGCCCTGCAATAGTCCAGCAGGCAGGACATTTACCTTGCATGAGGCCAACCCTGGAAAGCCACAAGTTCAATTCCCAGAATCCCATTTGATCCCCCAAGCCTGCTGGGAGCAATATCTGAACAAATAGCCAGGAGTAACGCTTGAGCACCACCAGGTGTGACCCAACTCCCCCCAAAAGAAATAATATGAAAGTAAGTAGAGCTTGTCCTAATGACTATAATAGCCCCCCAAACTACAATATTCTCTGTCCTGTGATATATGTATATATATGTATGTATGTATATATATATATAAGTTAAAACTTGTGAAAATAATGAATTCTAGTATTCATAGGGAATAAAACATCCAGCACCCAACACCAAAGAAGCATATCCTAAAATTTTATTTTCAGTTTTACTACAGTCATTGGACTAAATTTGGGGAAGAAAGAAAACATTTAAAATAACTTCATATTGTCCAGACCTCATCAAATAATTAAAATAGTAGATATACAAGATAATCCAATCTACATCAGGCTATACACAGAGGGAACCTATTACATTAGCAGTCCAGGGGACAAAGAGGGGTGGTATATGATGCATACTGGGAACAGGGGTTTTATGGAGGACAACACTGGTGATGGGAATGTCCCTATTTCACTGTCACTATGTACCTTTATTATAACTGTGAAAGACTTGTAATTCACATTGGTCACAATAAAAATTATTAGAAAAATATAGTAGATATAGTATATACTATATATTTAGTGTACATATTTTATATGTATTTGTGTATATTCACACATTTTGAGATGAGAATATTATCTATTTACTTAACAATTTTTTGTTATTATCTCTTGGGTTGAGTTCTATCCTTCATTAGTGCTGGTGGTGGTGGTGGGTAGTGGTGTACACCTTTGTACACCTGATTGAAGTGTAAGTAAAACATCCTCTATGATACAGGGAATGGCAGAAGCAGAGTCAACATGTATTAAAAGTAGAGCTGTCCTGGGTCATGTTCTCTGTATGTGACATATTTGGGGATAATACTCAGAATATCAAGTTTATTAGCATGTGTTTAAACCTTTAAGTCGCTAAGTCATTTTCATTTGCTACAGTTATTGTATTTAAAATATATATCATTTTAGCTTCTGAAAATATTTAAAAAATAAAAATATTAAAAATATATTTTTGGTACTATTGAACTGAGAATTTTGACCTGGCTTGTTGGTCACAAAGAAATGGTGAAGGATTGAGACAATTCAGGAAAATTAATATCCTTTGTGTGTAATAATAATCTGGGGGGGCACACCTGGTGACACTCAGGGGTGGTACTGGCTCTGAGCTCAGAAATCACTCCTGGCCCAGGGTACCATATGGGACACAGGGGGATCGAACCAAGGTCCATCCTTGGTTAGAACATGCAAGGCAAACGACCTACCACTGAGCCATCACTCCAGCCCCAATGATGATTTTTTTAAGTTATTTGAATTAGACATAGACACAGGAACAGGAAATGTTCATTTCTTGTCATCTCATAAACCTGATATATATTCCTCAAATATATTTTTCTATTTGAATAAACTTAGCCAAACTACCTTTTCAGATCTGCTTAAAAAATGAGCAAATTAGACTAATCTTAAAATTATTCAAGATAAAAACAAATGCAAACATACCAATTTATATCACGGAGAAAATGATCTATTCATAAAATTTCTTGCAAAGAACATAATAGGAAATTGTCCCACTCAGTTTCTCTCTAATATTTCCAAATGTGTTGTTACTCAGTATCTATGCATTTTTATATAAAATTTGATGTTTGCAATCAAATGATTATTAATAAGGTTCTTACTGGCTTTGTATCTAGCCCTCATTTTATGTAAAACCAATATTATACAGCTAATCTCTAGTCAGATATTTCTCTTTGTTATTGGAAGCAATAAAAATTGAATTTGCACATTATACTAATATAATTAAAGATAATAACCTTACTGTAAGATTATTGTTCAAGAGAAATAAGTCCCAAAAAATTAAACATGGAAATGAGTATAGATCACAAAAATGGAAAGTGGTGACTTTACAGACATTGAATCAAAAAAGCATTCAATGCATTTTATCAAAATTAATACAAGGGTTTTGGGGCAGCCAGACACATGAAGCAGTGCTCAGGAATTACTTCTGGCTCTGCACATAGAGTTCACTCCTGGTGGGTTCAGGGGACCCTTTGGGATGCCTGGGAAAGAACTCCTTTTGATCTTGTGTAAGTCAAGTGCCCTACCCACTGGATAATCTCTCTAGCCCTCATTATTCATACAAAGTTTTCTTTCTTTCTTTTTTAATCTTGACTTAAGCACCATGATTACAAGCATGATTTTAGTTGAGTTTCTTTCATAAATAGAACACCCACCTTCACCAGTACAATATTCCCACCACCAATGCCCCCCACCACCCCTGCCTGTATGAGAGGGAGGAGTTCTACTCCTTTGGCTTATTAACATTGTCATGCTGATTGTTAGTGTAATTATTTGCCTAACTGCACTCACCACTCTTTGTAGGGAGCTTCAGAAGGTGAGCCAGTCCTTCTGGTCCTCATCTCTATTGTCTCTGGTCATTATTACAATAATGTCTGTAATTTTTCTTAAAACCCATAGATGAGTGAAACTATTCTGTGTCTATCTCTCTCCCTCTGACTGATTTCACTTAGGAATAGATTCCATGTACACATTGTGTCATTTTACCATCAGTTGACTGTCACGATTTACTTCTAAGATAAAATTAGTATATTATAACCATTTCAGTTTCAGTTTAATAACCTGGTTTGTTTCTAACACAAAAAAATTCAAAATGTTTATCAAGATACCTATCTCTTTTTCTAAGATTTATAAATCTTAGAATAAAAGTCCCCTTCGTTTGGATCTTCAAAACTTTCCAATTGGTCTTCACATATCAACCTTTATTCCAGATAGAATGTGAAGCACACTGAAGGAGAAATGGAAAAGAATATCCATGTGTTTCTGTGTGAAAGGAAACTCTTTAATTAATCAACAAGCCTTTAGTCTCCAGAGTCCATTTACTCAGAAGTTAACTCACTTAGAAAAATAAAATGTCATTTAATTGGCAGGAAAATTGCTTGAATTCTGTGTGACAAAGTCAAAGAAATTTATTCTGTAGATTAGAAAGAAAGAAAAGCGATATAAATTAAATGTTAATTATGAAGATGATTAAAATGTAATAATATACAAGTTCCTCTAGTTACCTAGTAAGTGACACAAAATTATATAAATTTGGGAGATGCAATCACAATCAAATTGATGTTATAAACTTAAAAAAAATAAATTGCTTAAAATTGATGCTTAGGTTCCATTGTGTTGACAGCTATCTACTAAATCTGTAGAGAAAGCTAATTTGATAGAAATGACTTGCATTTAAAAGTCAGTTCAGATTTTAGGTTAATTGGCATCCACTTAACTTGTGAATTCTACCTTGTTAAATATAATTTAAAAAAATTAATGCCAATAGAGGCGAGAAATTCATTTGACACAAGACAGCAATTTACTATATAAAACCAAAATTCAGGAATCTTAGAACTTGGTAAAGATGCTAACTCTTTTATTTGCCCTTGAATTTACAAATCAATCATATGTCAACATGTAATGAGTCAAAATAACCTGACAAATATTTCAGAGAAAAATTAGAAAATTCAGAAGAAATGAAAGAATGATTAAAAATATATTGAGTGAAATAAATGATTAAAAATACGTCCTCAGGGGCCCGGGAGATAGCATGGAGTAAGGCATTTGCCTTTCATGCAAAAGGTCATCAGTTCGAATCCCAGTGCCCCATATGGCCCCCCGTGCCTGCCAGGAGCAATTCTGAGCATGGAGCCAGGAGTAACCCCTGAGCACTGCCGGGTGTGACCCAAAAACCAAAAAAAAAAAAAAAAAAAAAATGAGCTCTTATCTACTAGGGATAAGAACTCATACTTGTTTACAATACAGGCATATCTCCCACCCTGAAAATATGTCATGTGGACCCAACTTAGACCCCAGGTGATTAGACATGGAGCCAGGAGTAACTCCTGAGCACTGCCAGGTGTGACCCAAAAACCAAAAAAAAAAAAAAAAAATACGTCCTCAAAAGACTCTTGTACCTATTTACAGAATTTAGCATTTGAATTTGTTATATTTTTTATTCTTTAAAATCTAAAGATGTTTTATTATTGTGCTGAATGCTTTCATTAAAATCAACTTACATGATAAAGTTGAGAATATTATAATCCAATGAATGAGGTTAATGCAAGATTAAATAACATGGTTTGGAAGTAGCAATGCTTTTTATTTTCTGGGTCTTTGCTTTTTGTTTTATTTTGGGGGACCACGCCTGGCTATTCTCAGGGGTTACTCCTTGCTCATGGCAGGCTCAAGGGACTATATGAGATGTTGGGAATCCATCTTGGATGGATCCTGGGTGAATTGCATGCAGAAAGTACCCTACTGTTGAGCTATCACTATGGCCTTATGAACTGAAATATCAAAGTAATTTTTGTGAAGTTGCATCCCCTAAGTAAAATACCCACAGGAATATGAGTTGAGGGTTCAAGCAATTGCTAAAGGAATACTGTTAACATTTTCTTAAGAGTGAGTAGGATCAAATAAAGAAAATTTTAAACCAGGATAAGCAAAATTTTACAATTTTCATGATTATCCCTCCATTCTCTAGGGACTGACAAGACATGGTCCATTTAACATGGGACCATATGAAGATGCCTCCATGAAAGATCAAAACTATGAGACTCAGAGAACTTCAGGGCTGGAGAATATTTACAGGTGTGAAAGCTTCTTTATGAATAATTTACACATTATTCTGCCTGGATGTTCCATTGTGTTTTTTTTTATTATACCCTCAAATAAAAACTGGCAGGTCAAATATAATTTGCCTTGTTCTTTTTTAAATTTTGTAGACCACATAACATATTCATTGATCCCAATGGGAGCATCTTACCCTCTAATATCTGGCCAGAAGCACAGGTAACAACTTGAACTTAGATTGTCTTCTGCAGTATGAAGACAAATTTGGTAGCATTGAACCTGCAGCAGATAATTCTATCCCCAGTGTCCAAATTAGTGGACTAAATTAGTGTCCAGATTTATTTCAATTGTAAATTACCCATAGGATGTTTCACAAAATTTCTGCTCTGGGAAAAACTTCCACAGGGTGTGTGAAAGAGTTATGATTTTAGTAGTGATATAAGAATAACAGAGCTGGGGCAGGAGAGAGAGCATGGAGGTAAGGCGTTTGCCTTTCATGCAGAAGGACGGTGGTTCGAATCCCAGCATCCCATATGGTCCCCTGAGCCTGCCAGGGGCTATTTCTAAGCATAGAACCAGGAGTAACTCATGAACACTACCGGGTGTGACTCAAAAATCAATCAATCAATCAATCAATCAATTAATCAATCAATAATAGAACTACATGTGAGGAGATTGTGAAGTTTTTCAGATCTGAAGACTATAAAATCTAAGATTAATGCAGCAGTCCAATCATTTCTTCATAAGAGCACAAAGATGGCTGACTTTTCTCTGTATCTTCACCAGGTGGAGAAAAAAAGGTACAGGGAAAGAGGAAGAGACAGAAGGAAATAAAAGTGGGAAGTATAAGGAAATACATTTTCTTCATCTTTTTGCATAAAGATGTTCATCTTATTATAAAGAGTAAGCCCTCTTGATTTTATCTAAACCCAATATATACAAAAGACTGTACACCGAAAGGCTATTACTTTGGAAATACAGGATTTTGAATAAACTATTACATCTCAAGCAAAACTATTCTCCACTCAGTGCAAGAAAACTGAGTTAATTGCAAATTAAAAAAAAAATCTATATATGTACCTATACATGGGAAAATGGGACCCTTTTCTTTAAATAACTCTTCTCCAGGAGAAAGTGGGAGAATTAGTCCAAACTCAGAATTACTCAGGATTTATATTCTCTTTCTCTAATTTTTGGTTTGGGGTCACACCCAGTGGTGCATAGGAGTTACTTCCTGTCTCTGTACTCAGAAGTTTCTCCTGGTAGATCCTGGATACCTTAAGGCATGCTGGGAGTTGAACCTGGATTGGCCATGAGCAAGGCAAATACTCTACCCTCTTTGCTATTGCTCATTCCCTAATCTCTATACTTTTAATTCTATGCTCAGATCTGACTATTGGAACTACAGTATAACCTATAAGCTGTGCCTGGAGTTGAAATGAGTTTGGCTCTGTATAAGGCAAGCACGTTGCCTTATATGTTATCTCTCCAGCGCTCAGAGGACTCCTGAGTGATAGAAAATGCAAGTCAAATGCACAGAACATTAAGAAAATTTTAGTAATGAGAACAGTATTGGTGCCTGTAAAACTATCTAACACGATGAGTCAGAGACTAGACTCGAAGGAAGAAGCATAGCATGAAAGACTTTATTGGGGGTCCTGGGGTATTTCCCAGTGTCTTGAACTCTGTAACTTAATGAGGTGATCCTCAGAAACCAATGATTTGTGAGTCCCCAACAAGTGAAAACATATAACTAAATGTACCAATTAACATAAATTAATAAGGATCTGAATTAAATAAAGTAGAAAGGGTAAACACAACCAAATTGAAGAGAAGAAATAACTAAGGAAATAATAAAAAAAGGAAATTATAAATAAGAAAACAGCCAAGTAATGTATTTTAAAGCTAATGCAAGTTTTTCTTTATTTAAAATAAGTATCATCAGCTAACCTAGTTAAAGAATAAACAGATGGTGATGGGTGGGAGGGGGTGGGAGGAGTGGGAAAACTGCCAATCAACTACATAAGAAATTTTATGCAGAAATAACCATCAAATCTAATGACATTTAAGAAAACAATCCTCAGCCAACTCCTTTCAATGCTTTATAATTACGTAAAAACTTTATTTTAAAGGATCTAGTATCAGAAATGATAAGCAGAACCATTTCCACAGAAGATTGCTCTGTCAGATAAAGAAACCTGTCAAGATGCTTGATGTTTGAGCATTTCAGGAGAGAGTGGATTTATTTTTAAATTTTTAATTGTCATCAAATTCTTATTTGAATTCTCATTCAATTGACTGCAATAGCACCACAAATCAGTGATAATGGTCTAAAGCAGGGGTCCTCAAACTTTTTAAACAGGGACCCAGTTCACTGTTCCTCAGACCATTGGAGGGCCAGGCCATAATAAAAACAAAAATTACAAACAAATTCCTATGCACACTGCATACATCTTATTTTGATGTGAAGAAACAAAATGGGAACAAATACAATATGTGGCCCGTGGGCCATAGATTGAGAACCGCTGAACCAAAAAGACCAAGAACAAGTATTGATTGGAAATGGGGGGCGGGGAAGGATGCCTCATACATTGTTTGGGGAATCTATCCTCTCGGGAAAACAGTATAGAGAACGCTTAAAATATTAAAAACTGTTCTTGATTTCAAATACCATGTTTGAACTTGAGAAACTACAGTCCGCTGAAAACCAAAACATTGTTATATATACTCATTTATGGGTATAATAATACAACACATTTGACATATTCATACCAAAGTTAACAAAGGAAAAGTTTCAATGTTGACCATTATATTCATCAACATCTGGGTACTAGCACTAAGATATTTGAAAGTACCAATAGAATCAAGAAGACTTAATAAATCAGGGTACACAAGGTATTAGGGCTAATAGTAATTCACAGTTGACATTCAGTTCAATGCAATAATAAAATAAATTATAATTATATTTGCAATAAAAGAACACAATCCTAGGAATACAATAAATGAGAAATATGGAAGGCTTATCATGGTGAGGACAGAAAAATGAAAAAAAAAATTAAAGATGCAATTAAGATCTAATCTTGCAGATAGAAGTAAAATATAAGGAACCAGAGACACTTATGGCCCCTGGTCAGCCATAAGAGTGTTATTAACCCTTTAAAGGTGAAGACATCAGTTACCAAAGGCCAGTCTCTTATAACTGCTGCAGGATGAAATTGGCCTAGGAGTATGTAAAGCCTTGTACTGCTGTCTCTGCTAGATTGTGACTGCTGGATTTCTAGAGAAATGGTTTACTGGAACTTCTGGATCCTGCCCCTTTTTGCTGCCTCTCTCTATCTCCTACTACTCTGGGCCAAACAGTGACAGTAGAAATATATCAGATTTTCATAATGTAGAAAATTAATGGCTCTCCAACAAAATACAAATAAGACTTTTTTTTTTATCTAGTGAGCTTACTTAATTTTTTTTCTTTTAGAATTGTTGAAATTCACTGAACACTGAAAAAAGAACAGCCTAACCAAATATGTAAATATGATGCAAAGCATTAATAATCAAAATAATGAGGTAATAGTATTTGGAATCGCATATCAGTGAATCAGAGTCAAGAAATAGACCTTGGTATATATGGATCAATTTCAACTAAAGGCTACAATTTTCTAAATCTGAATGAAATAATGGAAAAGATGATCTAATAAAAATAAGTGATAACCATATTCATGGCCCATACTTATACTTGGATTAGTTACTAATGTATCAAGGGTTTAAAAATATGAAGCAATAATGTGAGGAGCCAGACCACCGAAGCAGCAACAGTAACCTACAGACTTATACTACAGGCCCTACTCATGGAACACATTCAAACAAACAAGAATTCCCTTGCTCTTTTCTCCTCTCTTCTCACTACTTTCTTCTTCTTTTTCTTCTTTTTCTCTTCTCTTTTCTTTTTAATGTATTTTCTCTTTTCTTCTTTCCTGCCCCTTCTATATACTTTCCCCTTCCCCCCCTTTGGATATCCGACTATCCCTGCACCCCTCAACCCCATCCAGATTTTCCACTGTATTAAAACTCTTCACCCTCAGTTCTTAATCCATTAGGCATCAAGACTGACCTTCTACCCCAATGAACCAGTATCCAGCACCCAAGTGAAGGGACACCCAGTCAAACCCACACCTCACCGTTGACAAGAAGAGACAACCAACTCCCCTCCTTACCAACTCTTCCTAATATGGACTGTTACTTGAAAATGAACTTAGCTCTAAAAGTACCCCCAAAGCAAGAACTCTTCCCAAGACCTTCCTGCCATGATTCCCTTACCAATCTGAAGAAGGTCAGGGTGCATAATGAAAAGGTACTCGGGAACCCACACACCACAAGAAAATCCCAAAAGTCAATGGGGAAACCTATACTTTCATCATAAGTGAAAGACCTGTACTCAGTACTTCTTCTTTACCTGCTTTCCCTCCAAATGTAAGATAGTCTATTGCATCATTGTGTTCCTTTAATTACCTTGTTATTTAATTATTTTTATATATTTATGTGAGCACATATAGTTTTATTTCTATTATTTATATTTTTGGGGGAGTGTGACATTTACTGTTTTCTTCTCTTTCCACCCCCAAATGCACCAGCAATATAATGTAGCACCATTGCACCCTGCAAAGACACACTAAAAAAAGGGGAAATCTTGCGTATAAAAATGAGCTCTCAGGGCCTGGGAGATAGCATGAAGGTAAGGCATTTGCCTTTCATGCAAAAGGTCATCGGTTCCAATCCCAGTGCCCCATATGGTCCCCCGTGCCTGCCAGGAGCAATTTCTGAGCATGGAGCCAGGAGTAACCCCTGAGCACTGCCGGGTGTGACCCAAAAACCAAAAAAAAAAAAATGAGCTCTCATCTACTAGGGATAAGAACTCATACTTGTTTACAATACAGGCACATCTCCCACCCTGAAAATATGTCATGTGGACCCAACTTAGACCCCAGGTGATTAGATATCATCCGTCCAGCCTTGAACCCTGGATCCCAGACATAGAAATGACACAGTTCTTCACAACAGCTACAGGAAACAAATCCCATCTGGGATATCCTTAATACTGCTGGGACACCATCAAGTGCCAGCTCTAATATGATATCCTGAAATGAGGAAAATGGGAACTTGACCTAAGACTAGGCTATCTTACCCCACCAGCTAATGATAAGACAAAATCAGAAGACTTGTCACCCTTTGGTCTTTCCAAAAGCCAAGATTGCGATCTACAGATGACTGGCTGATAGAAGTTTGAGCTATGGCCTGCACAACAACTCTGATATCCAGTTCCAAAGGTCTGTCTGAGATAATTGCAACGGAATGGGTCTTGGAAACATTCTAGGATCAATGCAAAGACCAGGACCACCAACCACAGAAGTCGGATTAAAATGACACCCAGGGAGTGGAACTTCTAGAACCACAAAGAAAGACTTCATCATAAGTTTCACCCCTTGACTTGAGTAGATATCGAGATCTTTAGCTACAGAGGTCTGATTTTATCACCCAGGATGGAGCAAAAGTCTTCCAAACAGCACAAAAACATCAAGGGGAGAGTAAATGAACCTGTACGAAGTCTATAGTTAATCCCATGACAATATACTCCAAGGGTGGAGAAAACCTGTATCTCTTAGGTCAAGGGAATTCTTTTTCGAATGACCTCAATATTTACTGTGCCTGTGCAGGAGGGGAAAAAAAGGCACAAAATAATTTTTCTCCCTTTTTTATTTATCTATCTAGTTTTTGTCGATTTCTTTGTTTTGGTGTGGTATTGAAGTTGTTATATATATATATATATATATATATATATATATATATATATATATATATATATATATATATCTTCCTTTCTTTATGTGCTCTGCCATGTTTTTGTCTCAAGATCATGGCTTTTATGTGGTGCTTACTTTTATGGCTGGAGTGCTCACTGTATATTTTATTCTATCTGACACTTCTTTTTGGACTGTTGGAGTGATTCACCTTTTTCCCCTTCATCTCTCAAACCGAGGATAAGAGCCTCTAGAAGGACTCCTCTCATTTTTGGCATATTTGATTTTTACCCCAGTGTATTACTTTTCCCTTTTTCAAAAACATCCATGTAACTTTATCTATCTAGTCCCGACTCCCAGTTACAGGAGGAAATAAGGGAGCTATCAAGACCAAGCAGGCGTAAGACCACTAAGTAGCAAGTTAGGCACAGAGGAGACCACGAACTCTTGCAGGCCCGGGGTTGAGGGAGGAAGATAATGGAGGTAGGATGGGAACGGCGGTATAGGGAAAACAATTCGGTGATGGGAATCCCCCTGATATTAAGCTAACATGTACCTAAAATATTGTCAACAAGAGCTTGCTTTACATGCAAAAATTGGGGGTGGTGGGAGGACAACTTTGGTGGTTGGAATTCCCCTGATTCAATATTAATATGTACTTAAAATATTACCGTGAAAGATATGTAATCCACTTTGGTCAAAATAAAAATTATCATTAAAAATATGAAGCAATAAAATTAGCAGTATAAAAAGGAATATGTTATAAATTTGAACTGGAAAAATTTTATACCATAACTTTAAATTTATAAGAACTGGTGAAGGGGGTGTACTTTTTATGACTGAAATCCAACTACAAACATGTTTGTAACCATGGTGCGTAAATATATTAATTAAAAATTTAAAAATATGGAATGCATGCTGGGAACAGTGTTGGAGGAAGGACAACACTGGTGGTGGGAATGCCCTGGGTTCAATGCCACTATGTACCTAAAATATGGCTATGAAAGATTTGTAATCCACTTTGGTCACAATAAAATTATTAATAAAAATTTAAAAAATAAAGAGATAAAATGTAAATTCATAAGTCATAAAGCAAAAAATACAATTGCAATTTTTAAATACAAAAAATGATAAAAGCAATACAACAACATAGTTTTACTATAAACATAGTAAAATAAATAGTGCCAGAGTTAAGTTAATAAAATTGGAACCCCAAATTTTAAATGTTTGGAGCGATAGCACAGTGAGTAGGTCATTTGCCTTGCACACAGCTTACCAGGGGTAGATCCATAGCATAGCATATGGTCCCCTGAGCAACACCAGAAAGGACCCTTGAGTGCTAGCCAGGTATAACTCCTGAACAAAGCCGGGTGTGTCCCCAAATAAAAACAAAACAACACCAAAATATTCGCAATCCAGATGTAGTTCAATAAACTTTCCAATATATTAAAAATCTCTTAGAAACAGAAAGATCAATAGTTCAACAGGGCACTGAATAAATAATACATAAAGACTTTGAGAATTAATCTTATTAATAACAAGATGCATACACTGATTTTTACTTACTAAATTAGAAACATGTAGAAGTTAAATAAGATATTCGACTGAATCACAGAATCAGGAACACTTATTTTTTTTTGATAAGAGTACAAATAATGACAAATCTGATAAGGGTGAATTAGGCTATATCTGCCCATCCCAAAGCAAATCTTTCTCACACATATAAAATCACACATACAGAGCTAGTTTTTTGCAGCACTGGTTCTAATGAAAAAGGATTGGAAGCAACTTAATATTCATTCAAAGAGGGCAATAGCAACAGATAAACTATGGTACATTTCATATAACTAAACACAGTGGAAAGTCAAAATGAAGCATCTTTCTATAGATTATCGTGGAAATATCTTTAGGCGCTATTGTAAAACTGAGATGCAAAGAACTGAGAAATGTTTATGCTACATTATTTTCCAGGGTGACGAAAAAATAAGAATACATTTGAATTTATTTAGAAGTGTAGAAATAAATATAGGAAGGACACACAAAAAAATGATTGTAATGACTGCTTAAGAGAAGGGATGGCAAGGAAGGGTCTGCTCAGATTTTTAAATAGATGTGAGAAGGAAACCGTCTCTTCAATGTGTAATCATGCAAATGCATTACTGATTCAAAAAGTTAAAAGAAAGCAAATGCAGGAATATACATGTGATAAATGTTATGACTGCAGATTAACAAGTGCCAGGGAAGTGGTGATAAGGGTATATTCAATTATGTCCAGCTGGTAAGAAAGTTTGCAGAGATAAAATCCTTACAGTATTGATGTACTGGGCTGAGAATGTTGAATATAAATCCACCAGGGAAATAGGGTGGCAGAGTAGAAATGCGTTTCTGTCATTTAAACTAAATCCAAACCGTATGTGGATCAACTGAGCTGATGTAATGTGCTGGTTTTCCAGCTTAATCTTGCCCTTGAATTCTGGTCTTCAGCATCTCTGCAATGAAGTAAGGAGAAAGCCAACCTGACTTTAAAAGTATTTCCTTTCTATGAATGTATTTTATTCTTGCGAGATGAATATCAAAATAGAATACATTTAGGAGAGAAAGCTCATCTGTCTTTTTATCCAGATTACAACCCTGCTACATCTATGTTCAGATTTTGTCTATAAACAGCAATGACATCCCCATTGGAATGAAAATGGTGAGATACATTTAAGACCGAACTCTCTTATTTTTCTATTTCTCCCCTTTGAGTTGATTTGTGGGGATTGATGAAGCAAAATAACATCAAACCATATTTTCCCATCTTTCAATCTTCACACATCATCTCTCTGTTTAGCCCTTTGATAAACTTTTCCTCGCGTTTCTGTAGTTGATATCTGGTTTTACTAACTCCAAACTCCCATTTAAACCCTTCTTTTCTCATCCAGATCAATAATCTCCTAATGATTTCACTTTCTCAGATTTCTTCTTTTAATTACCATGAAGAGTTTGAAGAATTGGAAGACCAATAAAGTTACTAGGCTTAAATAATCTTCTGGGACACCCAGTGACTTCTCTTTCAGGGCAGAGTTTAAGTTATAACCTTGTCTTTCTTTGATTATTAAACCAGTGTTTAGAAATGCCTCATAAACTTCAATGTTCTTACTTTGAAATATATTATAATTCAGGTAAAGATAGTACTAAAGTTTGCCTTCTACTGCTTATATAAATTTCTTTTTCCTAAGCACATTAATAGTATCATCAGAATTGCCTGGGTAATTTCTAGGCTATTTAAGAGAACAAATTGTTTACAAGCATTCGTAGGCTGTGCAGAAGAATCTATTTACATTTAAATTATTTGCTAATTACAAATCATTATTAGCTATTAACTAAGAAAAGTCACTTAAAGACAACTACTAGGAGACACTTTGTTAGGCTTGTTCTAATTATGGAAACAGGGGAATAATCATAACACTGAGATTGAAAGCAGAACATAAAACTTGTAACTTTACATCAATTCACATACTTTCCCTCATTTTCACCAGGCCAAATGCATGTGATTTTATTGGGCCTGCAATATGTCCCAGGATATAGATAACTAGATATAAGTATAAACTATATATGTTAAATATCTTAATTTAAAAAATAAAGTTCTTCGAAGTTTCTCCCCATCTAATGGTAGCTTTCCCTGGATTTTTAAAATCTTATCATCAAGGAGGAAGAGCAACACAATGCTGAAAAGACAGCTGGCAGAGGAAGCTGGGCTGAGCATTTGTTTTCACTTTGAAAACATGATCCCACTTGCCAACATGTCTTGGGCTTCTGGACAAATTTTTCCAGAATCACACAAAAGTTTGAGAACAGAAGAGAAACAATGGGCAACATTACCTTTGTGTTAGCACATAATCTTTGAAATCTGGACAAAATCAAACTACAAACTACATGTGTCATCATCTACCTAGAACTCAACAAAGGAAAGAAAAGAAGCCAGGACCAATCCAATAATTATATACAGAAGTATTATGAGGACAACTGATTTCAAGGAGAACTGCTCCATCTCAAGTTCTATGTTATGGAAATAAACATAAAACTGGAGAGAAATTGAGTTCTGACACACTCAATGCTTTTTTGCAGTATGAGTCAGCTTACCTTATAGATTTATTTGAGTGGGACCAGTGAAATCCAGCCTTTTCTTCAAATGCTTAGCAAACTGTGTAATAGGTTTAAGAAATGGATCATATTCTTAGTAGCTGCTAGTTAGTGTTTTGGCTATAGCAACAAGCTAATGAAAAGGACTTGGGAATTTTTTTCATACCTGGTTAAAAGGCAGAATAAAATCTTTATTGAAAATGAAGGACAAAATATACTGTAAAAAATCTTGGCATGAAAATTGTGCACATCACATTATGCCCTAATATATTTATTTATATAAACTAGGGAGGAGTGGTAGAGTCAGATGGATCAAGACGGACCAAGGAAGACTACATAAGAGTGATTTCCAATATTTTGCTTCTGTGTAGAGTGATAAGTTCACAGATCTTTAATATTTTCTATCAAGCACACAACACCTCACAGGGAAAAACAATCGTCTGTCATATGTAAAAATATAGGATGCATCTAAAATTATAGACTACTTTTCTTTTTTTTCTTTTTTATTCTTTCCTTTCTTTCCTTCCTTTCTTTTACTTTTTTCCTTCCCTTTTTATTTTTCTACCTTCCTTCCTCTTCCTTCCTTGATTTTTTCTTTCTTTCTCTGTCTTTCTTTGTCTTTCTTCCTCTTTGTCTTTCTTTTTCTTTCTTTCTGTCTTTGTCTTTCTCTCTTTCCTTCTTTCTTTCTCTCTTTCTTTCTCTCTCTATCTTTCTTCCTTCCTTCCTTCCTTTCTTTCTTTCTTTCTTTCTTTCTTTCTTTCCTCTCTCTCTTTCTTTCTTCTTTCTTTCTTTCTTTCTTTCTTTCTTTCTTTCTTTCTTTCTTTCTTTCTTTCTCTTTCTTCTTATTTTCTTTCTTCCTCTCCCACTTTTTTTTTCATATCCTGTTGCGCTTAGGGGCTCTTTCCAGCTAAATTCTGAGGGATATTTAGTATTATTTGCACTTCAGTGAAATCCAAATATCTGGTATGCCATTCCAGCCCCCTGATTAAACCCCAGGGCTGGAATAATAGTACAGTGAGTAAGGCACTTGTCTTGTACATAGCTAACATGAGTTCAATTCCAGGAATGCCATATGGTTCTGCAAACCTACAAGTAGTAATCTTTGAGTAAAGAGCCAGAATTATGTCCCAAGCACAGTTGGATATAGCTAAAAAATAAAAATAAATTCAAGTTGCTGGCACTTTCATATGCAAAATATGCACTTCAGCCCTTTGAATTATATCTCTGACCCGATAAGCTTCAATTTCTTGACATGTTTTATACCTTTGCAAGGTGTTCTGTGCTTGTCTGTGTCCCTGATTGACTAAGAAGATTACCAAAAAAACGTATAGACGCTATGAGAAGAAATCTACCCAATGGAGGTTCTATTGGGTATATCTATCTACCAATAATATAATCTATCTATCTAATCTATCCATGGAAGGCATGGATTCTTTTTTTATTCTCTCTAATAAAAAATACTTCAAATTCACTCACTTTGATTAAGAAAAATGTTTTTAATAAGTTATTGAGTTTATTTAACAAAATAAACGCTTGAATGACTGCATGTCAAAAAATTCTTCCAATGGGTTTTTTGATGAAGTGAATATGGTATTATTTGTTCTAGTGGTAATTATCCACTTGTATTATGTGCCATATATAATGTGATGCTATTATAGGCATTGTTTTGAAAAAAATCACTGGAGAGAGGAGTAGTCTACAGTACTAGTACCCAATTATGTCTCTAACTGGAGTTTCCTTGGCTGTTTTATTGCTAGATACAAAAAAGCATAATAAATGCTTGGCAGTACTTTCATGTTCTCCCATTAGTTACAAATAACCTGGCATCAAAAATATAACTATAAAAATAGTTGATAATCTAGCTCAATC
>PVKC010003396.1:0-39189 GCA_004027635.1 Crocidura indochinensis
AAAAAAAAAAAAAAAAAAAAAAAAAAAAAAAAAGAGAGAAAAAAAGATTAAGAATGGGGGGTAGCTAAGAACAGGGGAGTGCATTTTTCCTGACAGCTGCATAGCATTCCATTGTGTATATGTACCACAGTTTCTTTAGCCACTCATCTGTTTTCTTGATACTTTCAAATAATGTTCTTTACAGACATTTTCCCCCTATTCTTTTCATCATATACCTGGAAAAATTTAACCTGAAATTGGCCTGGTTTTATACAATGTCAAAATTATATTAATATGTTTTAACCACCAGACCACTTGATTTTTGTTTGTAGGGATCTTCCTAGGCATCATTCAGGGGGCCCAAAAACCATACTTTTAACAGTTCCCATCCAACCAGCACCAGGACTGCAGTACTGCTCAGGCTCTGCAGTGTTCATGGGCTTTTTAGTGATGTTCAAGGGGCATCAGAGTTGGGTGCATGCCTAACCTCAATGACTTCTCCAGCCTACTCTTTGTTTATTTTGTTTGCTTTGGGGCCACACCCAGAGCTGTTCAGGGGTTGTCCCTGACTCAGAAGTTGCTCCTGGCATGCTTATGGGACCATATGGGATACCAGGGATCGAGCCCAGGTCATCCACATACAAAGCAATGCCCTGCCTGCTGTGCTATTTACTCCAGTCCCTATATTTTATTTTTGTTTTTGTTCTTTAGTAGTACTTAATGAAAGATTATGTGACTCAACTGCCAAATCTTGGATGAAAATTTATGGAAAATGACTGTTCAGGACTTAGATTGGGCAAAATTTTCATTATTTCATTTTATTTATTTTGGTTTGGGGGCCACACTCAGTGACACTCAGGGGTTACTCTTGGCTATGCGCTCAGAAATCGCTCCTGGCTTGGAGGACCATATGGGACCCCGGGATCAAACCAGGGTCTGTCCTAGGCTAGTGTAGGCAAGGCAGATACCTTACTACTTGCACCAGCACTCTGGCCCCTCATTATTTCATTTTAGTAGAAGATCTTGAGTTCTTCTGATTCCTTGGAATCCTGAGATTTTTGAGGAGCCTAAATTTGAAGATTAGGATGAGACTGGAGCACTTTCACCAAGCTAAGTGTTTTAATGGCAGAGATTTAGGTGGTTTTTTTTTTCTTTTCTCTCATTTGACATAATGCCAGGCACATAGTAATTATCAGTAGTTATTATTATTAGATAGGCAATTTGGTGTATTGTTAATAATTGCCATAGTTCTGTTGCCATATCTTGAAAAACTTAAATCATATACTAGTTTTAGCCACTATTATGTAATATTTTTATGTATATACTTAATTTTCTTAGTTTGTATAACATAATAGGAAATCAAAATTTATTTTAATGAATATTTTATTTTTCCTTTAAATTAGGAATCTGAAGACCTTTCATCTGATGAAGAAATGAAAATGGCAGAAATGCGACCACCATTAATTGAGACTTCAATTAACCAGCCAAAAGTGGTAGCACTTAGTAATAACAAAAAAGGTTAGCATTAAACTTTAAGATTTAATTGAGACTAAAATGGGCAGAATTAAGTTTATATTGAAATTTATTTGGGAGGAGTAAATTTCACTAAATGTCTATTATTAACACATTTTAGAAACTGTTTTAAAACGTACTTTTTAGGAGCCAGAGAAGATAGTAGCAGATAAGGCACTTGCCTTGCATATGTGACTGATCTGGGTTTGATTCTCACCACCCCATTATTATTATTATTACAGGAGTGATCCTGGGCACAGAGCCAGGAGTAAGCCCTGAGCACTGCCAGGTGTGGCCAGAAACAAAAAAAAACAAAACAAAAAAACTTTAGTCCTTATTTTTCTTGTTTTTAGAAAGTTCTTTATAATTTTTTTTCTCATCTCATGCAAAGTACAAGGGATTGAACTTGTAGATAGATAAGCTCTGATGATGATTCTGTTTTTACCACTTGATTTTCTATGACGTACTTTCAACTTTTGTGGGGGAGAGGGGCAGTTTTCTGTCATACCTATTGGTACTCAGGGCTTAATGCTGACTATACTCAGCGATCACTCTGGCGTTGCTCAGGGGATCATATATGGGGCGCCAGGAATAAATCCAGTTCAGCCGTTGCAGAGCAAGTGCTACTTAATTTTATTCTAGAGCTACTTAATTTAAGGTACATATATCTTTGTTTAAGGTACATATATCTATTTTTAAGAGACATGTATCTAATTTGACATACAATGAGGTTGATTTTTTTCAGTGTTTATTCAATGTACTTTAGTCCACTACAGTGAATAGTCTATCACAGAATATTTTATTAACCCTACCCTCACTCTAGCTACTCTGTTATGAAATATAGAATCTCAAACTCTTAGAGATGAAATGGAACTTGGAAAATATAATTTTTTAATTTTTCCCCATCAAATGTTTATCCAGCCTTTGCTTTTATGACATTAGAGAATATTAAATATTTCATTACTACATTACTTTTATCCTCAATCATAGGATTAGTCACCAATACCCCATCATATGATGGTGAAAAAAAGAGGAATAGACCTATGAAAGACCTGCCAAGTGTGGCCCAAACCCCATCCCCCAAAGTGCTACTTTCATATAAATATTGGAGCTTGAGTATTATAGATATGTGAACAGTGGGGGCCGGGTGGTGGCGCTGGAGGTAAGGTGCTTGCCTTGCCTGCACTAGCCTTGGATGGACCGCGGTTCGATCCCCCGGTTTCCCATATGGTCCCCCAGCCAGGAGCGACTTCTGAGCACATAGCCAGGAGTAACCCCTGAGCGTCACTGGGTGTGGCCCAAAAACCAAAAAAAAAAAAAAAAAAATATGTGAACAGCATAATCACTAACACTGATGTCCTTAGAAAACATTATACATTATTACCTTTTTTAATAGTTAAAAATCATTCAAATTCTAAATACCCTATCATTGTTTATGATTTTGGAGGGCCACAACTGACAATACTCAGTCTAATTCTGGTGTAATGCTTAGAGGTGACTTTACCAGTGGTGCTTTAGAGGGACCATGTACTGCTGGGAATAACACCTAGACTCTCAGTTATGTCATCCATGTTTAAAAATTGCTTAATCTGGTACAGGAGTGATAGTATAGCAGGTAGAGTGTTTTCTTTGCTCACAGCTGACCCAGGTTTAATCTCCAGAATCCCAAATAGTCCCCTGAGCACATGAGTGAGCCCTTGTTTGCAGAGCCAGTCGTAAGTGCTGAGCACTTGCCAGGTGTGACCCAAAAACAAGGCGGGAAAATTGCTTAATCTTTGTGCTTACTTACTGCAAGTAATTTTAAGGGGATTCTAATTATAAATCTTATACACTAAACCAGGACAATGTAGATACCATTTGTCATCACTAAGAAATATTTTATGCAAGTTATTGATGAGTTTATTAATAGATTCAATTTTCTTGTTTTAGATGATACAAAGGAAACAGATTCATTATCAGATGAAGTTACACACAATAGCAACCAAAATAACAGCAACTGCTCTTCACCATCTCGGATGTCTGATTCGGTTTCTCTTAATACTGAGAGTAGTCAAGACACCTCGCTCTGCTCTCCAGTGAAACAGACTCATATTGGTATTAATTCCAAAATCAGGTTTGTGGACATCATACCAAAATAACTATTGGGGGCTAATTGGGGTGGAGTGGGGTGCAGTTTACCACCAGCATTGCTCAGGACTTACTCCTGGCTCTGCACTTGGATCACTTGTGGCAAGACTTAGGGGACAACACAGGGTGCTGGAAATCAAATCTAGGTCAGCTGCATGCAAGGACACAAGCACTTTACATATTGTTCTATCTCTCTTGATTCCACAAAATAATTCTTTGTACAATAGAAATAAAATAAGTAAACTTAAAATGAAGCAGAATTTTCAAAGAAAATTCATTTTCAAAGAAATGGTATATGTTTCTTCCTCACAGTCTCATTACTAATTATTTAGCCTGTTTTTATTTTATAGAATTCTTTCTCAAAAAAGAATAGGATCCATACTGATAGTACAGTAGGCAGGGTGATTACCTAGCATGCAGCTGACTCAGCTTTGGTCCCCTGAGACATATGATCCTCTGAATCCACCAGGAGTGATCCTTGAGTACTGAATTAGGAATAATCTCTCAGTACTGCCAGGTGTGGTCCAAAAAGCAAATAATTTAAAAATAGAAATAATAAAGCATATCTAATTCTCTTCAATGAACCATTTTATATACCCAGATACTACCACATGAACAGTCTATCTAGAGTAACTTAATGAAAGAGGGTTATTTCTTTTTCTTTGGCTTTTGGTTTTTGATTTTTGGGCCACACCTACTAACACTCAGGGGTTACTCTTGGCTATGCACTCAGAAATTGCTCCTGGCTTGGGGGACCATATGGGACGCTGGGAGATCAAACCAAAGTCTGTCCTAGACTAGCACGGGCAAGGCAGATGCCTTACCCCTTGCGCCACTGCTCTGGCCCCAAAGAGGGTTATTTTAGTAATTTTACTCTAAATCTTTCTATACCCCTTGCCCCCCACAAACACATCTATTTTTTTTCTCCCTAAAACCACCATTCTCTTAATTCATGGTAGTGGTTTTAGAGACCAGAGCTTGCACACAGGACTGACTGGTGTTTCCACATTACTTTTCACTGTGGTTTTAATGTATCAGATTTCCATACTTGACTACAGTGCTTGTCAAGGCTTGCACTTCTTTCTGCAGTGCTTGCAAACATATTATCCAGAGTTCACTTTGTTGGTTGAGGGACACAAGTTAGTATTGTGGTTCTCACTGGAGAATTACTACAATCAAGCACATACTTGCTAAAGGTTATATTTCTCATCTTTGTGCAGACATCTTTTTAGTTATAGTGCTCACAAGGGGTAGTACCCTTTTCTTTGCTGATTACACACATCTGGCTGCTGTGTGGCCAAAAATTATTTCCAACACTGAGGCAATACTACCAGGCTAAGACCACAGAGCTGCGTGTCATATACTAAGTATATGTAGGACATAGGGGATTTGGATTCCTTAACAATACCCTTTTAGGGCAGGAGCTCAAAGACACTGCACTATTTCTTCAGGCTTGAAAAAGCTAGAAATGGAAAATTATTTTTGGGCTGTCATTCATGGTTTACTAAAATACTTTTTTTGGGGGCTGTATCTGTAACTTAAGAATTGTTTGGTGGAAAGAATAATCAGATTTGAACCATGACCCCATATATGAAAAGGTTTTGTTCTACTGTTGAGCTGTACTTCCATCAAGAATTTTTTTTTTAATTTTTGGACCTCATCTGACTATTCAGGTCTTACTCCTGACTCTGCTCAGGAATTACTCCTGGTGGGGCTCATATGATATATATGGTAGTAGGAATTGAACCCAGGGTGGTCACATGTTAAGCAAGCAAGAACTTTCCCCAATGTATTCTCTGGCATCTGCATTTCATCCTTTAACTTTTATTATTTCATAATTTTGGGTACCTATATAGAAACTAGCTACTAGTTTTCTGTTATTAAGAAAACTAGAATTAATATTGTTTCTTGACAAGATTATATTTGTTTTAGGCAAGAAGATGAGAATTTCAACAGCCTTTTACAAAATGGAGATATTTTAAATCATTCAGCAGAGGAAAAGTTTAATGTTCATGATAAAAAGGATTTTAAGTTAAATGAATATGATTTGAATATAGAAGAACGGTTAGTTCTTATTGAGAAGGGTGTTGACTCAACAGCCACATCTAATGAGTCTCACAAATTGGACCATATTAATATGAATCTTAATAAACTTGTAACTAATGAATCTTTTCAACCAGAGGTAGTGGAAAGATCAAAGGCACAAGATATATTGCTTGGAACAGGCTTTTTAAACATTAATACTAAAGGAGAACCTGAGCACTTGGAAAATGGAAATGAGTATCCTAATCTGGAATGTGTAAATAAGGTTAATGGACATTCAGAGACTTCAGAGACTTCTAGGAGAACTGACCCACATGGCATTGATTCTTCTGTTGAAGTGGGTATTTCCAAAAGCACTGAAGATCTTTCCCCTCAGAGAAGTGGGCCAATTATATCTGTTGTGAAATCACATAGCATCACAAATATGGAGACTGGAGGGTTAAAAATATATGACATTCTAAGTGATAATGGACCTCAGCCACCAAGTGCCACAGTTAAAGTCACTTCTACTATTGATGGAAAAAATATAGTCAGGAGCAAGTCCGCTACACTTTTATATGATCAACCATTGCAAGTGTTTACTGGTTCTTCTTCTTCTTCTGATTTAATATCAGGCACAAAGGCAATTTGTAAATTTGATTCGAATCATAATCCTGAGGAACCAAATATGCTAAGAGGCCCCACATCAAGTGGCGCACAATCTATACCTCAAATATATGGTCCTCCACAATATAATATCCAGTACAGTAGTAATGCAGCAGTCAAGGACAATTTGTGGCACTCTAAACAAAATCCCCAAATAGATGTTGGTTTTCCTTCTCAGCATCTTCCTAGAACGGAAAGCACAGAAAATCACAGTTATGCGAAGTTTTCTGCCAACATGAATTTCTCGAACCATAACAACGTTCGAGCTAATACTGGCTACCATTTACATCAGAGAATTGGCCCTGGAAGACATGGGGAAATGTGGGCCATTTCGCCAAATGATCGACTTGTTCCTGGAGCAACTCGAGCTACAATTCAGCGACAAAGTAGTGTGTCCTCTACAGCCTCTGTAAATCTTGGTGAGCCAGGTTCCACAAGACGGGCTCCGATTCCTGAAGGAGAGTATTGTTCATACAGAGAGCTGCATTCAGTGGGAAAAACTACTCCAATGATGTCAGGATCACAGAGACCTCTTTCTGCACGCACATATAGCATTGATGGCCCAAATGCATCAAGACCACAGAGTGCTCGACCCTCTATTAATGAAATACCAGAGAGAACTATGTCAGTTAGTGATTTCAATTATTCACGGACTAGTCCTTCAAAAAGACCAAATGCAAGGGTTGGTTCTGAGCATTCTTTATTAGATCCTCCAGGAAAGAGTAAAGTTCCTCATGATTGGCGAGAACAAGTTCTACGACACATTGAAGCAAAAAAATTAGAAAAGGTAATTTAACAAGATTTTCTCTCCTCTCTTAAGTGTATTATTTTCCTTTAAAATATTGGGCATTATTTTTAGTGCTCAGAGTTACTGAGTATGTCTACATTCTAAGAATTTTTTTTGCTGTGAATAGAGTTCTAAGATTAGACTTATTAGGACTTAAAACAATTTAGATGGTAGTATATGTTTGTTTTTCCTCTCTTCCTTCTCTCTAGTATTTTCTAATGTGCATACATTTTATATGTTTGGGGTGTTTTTCTCTTCTAGATTGTACATATAAATAATGAGCATGTGTATCTCTGGCTAGCATTTTCTGCCTTTGTGCTCATTCATTTGTAATTGTTAGTTATGTAATTATGTGTAACATAGTAGCCATTTACAATATACTTAACAGAACAACAAGAAATAGATTGAATATGTAGTTATTTTCATGATGCTATTTTCCTGACTTTATGTCATGGCTAACACTGTCGCATGATTTTTGGCATGCCTCATGGCTTTGCTTTTGACTTTTCTTGTGCAGGGTCCATACTAATCTTCTCTGTATTGTTCCCATTTAATATGTGTTGCCAAAGCAAGCACTGCCCTTGACTTTTCTTAACTATATTTCTGATCTGTTTGAACTCGGTATTTTAGCATAATTTTGGAAATATCCTTCTTTATAGAGCCTGTATTTAGAAAGGAGTTATATTTCTTTTCTTTCCTTTTTTTAATCTTTGTAGGGCAAAAAGATAATCAAGTAAGGTGCTTGCCTTCACAAGGTCAACCCTGGTTTGATCCCCAACATTGCATATGAACCCCAAGTGCCATAAAAAGTAAACACTGCACCACTACCAGGTGTGGCCCTCATCCCTTTAACTTTCCTGACCCTGAAAATATTATCCTATAAAATTGATTGTGTCTAAGGCCTATTCTTTAAAATTTAACTGATAGCTCTCAGATTCCATCCCCAAATTGCCTTTTGAAATATTAGATTAGTTTATTTTTAGTTATTTTAGTTATTTTATTTTTTAACTGTGCCAGTTATTGAACTAGAGCCTCAAACATTCATCAGTTTAGTAACTTTTTAAATCCCTTATGTCAGGTTTTTCAGAAATTCCTCTAGTATGATTAGTATTTTCTGTCATTGAATTCTTTGAATTTTTCTATTTCAACTTTGAAAAGCTCAGCATCTCTATGCAACGTAATCTCTTTCTTTTATTTCTTTCTTTTGTTTTTTTTTGTTTTTTTTTGTTTTTTTTTGGTTTTTGGGTCACACCCGGCAGTGCTCAAGGGTTACTCCTGGCTCCATCCTCAGAAATTGCTCCTGGCAGGCACGGAGAACCACATGGGGCACCGGGATTCGAACCAATGACCTTTTGCATGAAAGGCAAACGCCTTACCTCCATGCTATCTCCCGGGCCCCTCTTTCTTTTATTTCAACATTAACTTTGTATATACTATTTGAACTCCAGTTTTCTAAGGCATTTGAAAAATAAGTGAAAGAGAAATGTCGGTGGATTTGAAATCAATGAATAAAAGGCATTTCTGCACATTGAAGTTACTTCTGATTGGAATATTCTTAAAAGCAGTAATAAGAAACTTGTAATTTGTTATTGAGGAAGTAGTAGTTTAAAATTGATGCCTTGAATAACTGGTTGTTGAGAGTGCAATTAATTATGGGCTGGAATGATTGTACAATGTGTATGGTGTTTGCTTTGGATGCAGCCAACCTATATTCATTCCCTGGCTTTCCATAGGTCCCTGAATCACCACCAGGAATGATCCCTGAATATAGAACCAGGAGTAAGATCTGAGTACTGCTGAGTGTGCCCCCCCCCAAATAAAGCCAAATAAGAATGCCATTAATTATTACTAAATATAGAGAAGGAATTACAGATTTAGTGGATGATACAACTTTGGTTATCATTATAGTCAGTTTAGTTGACATCTTGCCTGGCTGTTACCCCTTTTCCTATATGATAGAGATAGTAGTCACCACATTGTTCATTATTACTTATTGCTTCTTAGAAATGTTGATACTATTTTCCCACTTCCACCTAATGGTAATTTAGCAGTGAAAATTAGTTTAGTCAAACTAAGACAAATTTTTGAGAGACCAGACAAGCACAAATTTGTGACTGACAATAATTCCCATTTCCAGGCATAGGTCACACTTTAGGATTAAGAGGTTCTCTTTTTCATGATATAGTGGGCAACACACCCATCTTCCAGTCTTTTGGTTTTTTGTGAAGTACACTGCAGTGTCTTCCAGCTTATTGATAGGGAAGTATTTCCAAGTCAATCAGTTACTATCATTGTAGCTTGTAGCTCTGCTGTAGTCCTCCTCCTGGGACATTTATTTCTTCATAGCTGTTAGAAATAGTTTTTATTCTTTCTGATCTTAAAAAGTATTCACATATGGGAATTGGAGCAATAGTACAGCAGCTATGTATGTCTTATACACACAGCTGACACGGATTTAATCCCTGGCATTTCTGTATGCTCCCCTAAGCATAGTCAGGAGTAATCTCTGAGCACAGAGCCAGTAATATCTGTTTCACATGCGGCCAAACCTTGATTTATTCCCCAGTACCACTTATGGCCACTCAAGCCCATCTGAATGCAGAACTAATAGTAAGTGTTGAGGATTGCTGACTATTGGATTCACCCAATCCCTCACCAAAAAAAAAAGTATTTCGTTTTTTGTTTTTTGTTTTGTTTTTGGGCCACACCCAGCGGTGCTCAGGGGTTACTCCTGGCTCCATGCTCAGAAATTGCTCCTGGCAGGCATGGGGGACCATATGGGGCACCAGGATACGAACCGATGACCTTTTGCATGAAAGGCAAATACCTTACCTCCATGCTATCTCCCGGGCCCCAGTATTTTTTAAATATAAAAAATGAATTATTAAATGAGTTAATATATAAAGCACTTGGTGCCAGTGCCCCTGTACATAACTCCCATATAAATGTGTATTCTCATCTTCCTTGTCATAGAATTAAAATATTTAAAATAACAACTGATTAAAATTAGTATTATTTTTAGGACATCAAAATACTTGAGTGTAGAGTAGGAAAATGTGGGGCCATAGCAAAAGCACTGCAGGTTGTATGTTTACTTTGCAGGCAGCCAACCCAGGTTCGATCCCCAGTATATCCGATATGGTCCCCCAAACCTGCCAGGAGTGATTTTTGAGCACAGAGCTAGGAGTAATCCCTGAGTGTTGCCAGATGTGCCCCCACCCAAAAAAATAGGAAAATGTATTATGGTAGCAAAATAAGAAATAATACCTATAAGCAGATTTTTTTTCTATTTTTTATTGTTTGTTTTGTTTTCAGGAGCACTCGGGTAATTCCTGGCTCTGTGCTCAAAAATTACTCCTGGCTCAGAAATTAATCAGGTGACAATATGGGATGGCAGGGATTGAATTTAGGTCGGCCTTATACAAGGCAAATGCCCTACACACTTGCTGTGTTATCTTTCTGGCCCCATAATAAGCAAAATTTTAATAACAGCTGCAAAAGCACTTTTAAGAAAATATAGTATCCGTTGTGTAACTTGTACAAATTTCTCTTTTATTCATATTTATATTTTATTTATAGTAGTACCAGTATTACTCTTTAATACTTATAGTCAACTTTCTCTTTAAAACACACTGATTAAGGGGCTGAAGGTGGGGTACAAGGGCACAGTGCATGTTTTGCTTGCATAAGTAATGGGGTCAATACCTTGCTCTAAATAAATTAATTACTATACAGTTCATCAAAGTTGATGTTATGAAATAATGTTTTTGTCATGTACTTAACCAACAGGAAAAATTCCTGTAGAAACATTTGACTGAGCCTTAATCATCAATATGATTACATTGACAAATTCTAGATCCATTTTCCATGAGTGTTGATAATATTACAATTTGAAAAAATTATCATGATAAATGTGAAAGTAATTAGAGAATATGGAACTCTTCTCAGATCTCTACTTGTTTAATTACTCTTAAAATTTTGATAAATAAGATTAAGATTTGGGGCCAGAATGATAAATAGTACACCAGGTAGGGCAGTGCATCTGTCTTGCACACAGCCAACCCAGGTTTGATCTTCAACACCCCATATAGTCCCCCATGTAGGGGTATGCCCAGAGCACTGCCAAATATAGGCCCCAACTCCCAGAAAAAATATTATGATTAAAGTAGCATGGGACAAAGGCTTAAGTTCATTAAAATCAAGGCTTTATTAATACTTATTGATATTAATAAATATAAAAACATTTCTTCATAAGAAAATAATAAAATGTGGTTAAGTGTATGAGTAGAGATGCCAGAGATCTCAGCATTAGAGCACATAACCTTGTGTGAATGGAACCCTAGGTTTGACCCCCAATACCACACTTATAAAAGTAATAGTAATAGTTAAGTTTGTTGAATGCCAGAAACTATCACTAATATGAACATGATAGTTTTCATCCCACTATACATTTAGAAAATGAACATAGAGCCAGGAATAACCACTGAGTGCAGCCGGGTATGATCCAAAAACCAAAAAAAAAAACTTAGAAAATGGAGACAGAAATTAGTGAAGTAATTTCTTTAGGATAATGCACTTGTTACATGGAAAAAGGGATGCTGAAAAAATGTTCACACTAATGCACACTTTACAATGAACAACCACTGTTATTTCCCGAGCACAAAACTGACATAATAGGAATGGTGTTACAAGATCCATCTGACCAAAGAGTTCAGATGATTAGTGAAAGAATGAATATTTCACAGGGAACTTACCTAAGGGTAGATTTAAGCCTGCATATGTGAGGAGGCCCTGGATTTCATCCTTAGCACCATTAAAAAAATTTTTTTTCAGAAATTCAACTATGAAGGACTTTGAAGATCATAGTGGTTTCAATAAAATAAAAAATTTAAAAATAATAAAAACATTTTCAATAATAAAGAATAGAGTTACAGTGGAGAATGAATCTAAAAAAATTGTTTTGCTTGAAGGTATTGGATGAAAGATAAGAGCCAAGAAAATCTAGTTTTCTGAAATAATGTGCTAACATACAGGTTACCCCATTTAATCCCTGTCATTTATGATTCTCTTAAGCCCTACCGGGAGGGATTCCTGAACACCGAGTCAAAAAGGTTAAGTGCCACAGTCATGTCCACATCTATGTTACCCCCCCAAAAAAAAAATCAGTGCTTGCTTCAGCAGCACATATTCTAAAACAAGAATGATACAGAGAAGATTAGCATGACCCCTGCACAAGGATGACATAAATTCGTGAAGCATTCCATATTTTATACAATGCCCATCTTTAAGACAAGCAGAGGATGGGGGAAGAAGGAAATAGGGGACATTGGTGTCAGGAAAGTTGCACTGTTGAAGGGGGTTGTGCATTTTATGATTGAAACTCAATTATGAACATGTTTGTGACCATGGTGCTTAAATAAAGAAATGATTTTCATCATAAAAAAGTAAAAAAAATTATATATCTTGAGCATGTGGTTTTATCCTGGGGATGCAAGGATGGTTCAATATATGCAAATCAACTAACATCATACACAACACCAGTAAAAAGAAAGATAAAAAAAAGAAAGAAAGAAAATAGATCTCTTCTGAGACTTCTTGTTCAGTGGAATATTTTTAAAAACTTATGTAGGTCGGACTGGAGCAGTGACGCGCAGCAGTAGGGCGTTGGTCTTGCACATGGCTGACCTAGGATGGTTCGATTTCCCAGCATTCCATCCATATGATCCCCCAAGCCAGAAGCAATTTCTGAGTGCAGAACCAGGTGTAACTCCTAATCGTCATCGTGGCCCCAAAACTAAACAAACAAAACGACAAAAAAAAAAAAAAAGTTTATGTGGGTCAACGAGCTAATTCAGTAGGTTGAGGTCATGCTTTGCATGATTTAGTGCTGAGCGCCACATCCCCTAACACTTCTAGAAATGACCCCTAAACGAACAAAAGTAACAAAGTAACCTTAAATGTATTTAAAGATGATAGAAATTTCTTGCAAGATACACACACAAGGGGCCGGGCGGTGGCGCTGCAGGTAAGGTGCCTGCCTTACTGCGCTAGCCTTGGACGGACCACGGTTCGATCCCCCGGTTCCCATATGGTCCCCCGTGCCTGCCAGGAGCGACTTCTGAGTGCATAGCCAGGAGTAACCCCTGAGCGTCACTGGGTGTGGCCCAAAAACCAAAAAAAAAAAAAAAAAAAGATACACACACAAATAAAACAAAGAGGGCAGACAAGAAAGTTAATATGGGGGCAGGGCGGTGGCGCTGGAGGTGAGGTGCCTGCCTTGCCTGCCCTAGCCTAGGAAGGACCGCGGTTCAGGAGCGCATAGCCAGGAGTAACCCCTGAGCATCACCGGGTGTGGCCCAAAAACCAAAAAAAAAAAAAAGGAAAGAAAGAAAGTTTAATATGGTAAAATTCTGTATAAAGCATGAGTATTATGTAATTAATTTTTACATTCAGATGTTTATGTAAACTCTAATTTATTCTGTCAAATCTTACTCTGTGTGAAATAGTTAGAAAGGTACAGATCTGACATTCAACTTTCTTTAGTTATTACTTTGAGAATTTACAAAGTAACTGAAAAGTACACATTTATAGATTCCTTTCTTTCAGAATATCATTAACATTTCTTGGTATAAAATATCAACTTCAAAACTGGAATTGATGTGAAATAGCATAGTTGACTGTGCTAGTACTAACTGATTTTTACTGTGTTTCTTACTAACAAGCAGGCTGAAAATAAAATCCTATTTGCCCTCAGATGTTAGGGACATGACAAAAGCATCCTCATGAATCAACAGTTAACAACTGTAAATAAATGAGAATCAAGCTGTGTGTTTATGAGATATATTTCTTAAGCTCATTGGTGTTTAGGTATTTGACATTTACGTAAATGTAGTCTGGTTCTTAAATTTTTAACAGCATGTTCTGTACGAATAGTACAGTGCATATGATTAGCCTGAGTTTGATCCCCAACATCACAGTCCCCCAAACACTGCCAGGACTAACCTTTGAACATTGCCATGTGTGGGCCCAAAACAAAACAAATACAAAAAAATGTTACTATAGAATGGTTAGGACAGTTCACAGCACCTTGTAAATTACCACCACTTGTAATTATCACCACCTGGCTGGCCCTGGCAAAGGGCAAAGTAGCATCATGTTTTCAGGCCCTTGTATTGAACTACTGACCAAGTTGGCTGAGAATCATAGGTGGGCCTCCCAGGTCAATTGAGCACCACTTGAGAACCCTGCTGATCCACTCACCTCCAAGAAGAAAAAGGAAAAATGTTTAAGCAGCAATGTCCACTACTAACTACTATAGTGTATTCTTTAACATCTCTATTTGAAAGGGGAAAATCTTATTTATAATTGTAGAGCAGTGGGGCTCTTCTAAATTAATGTTCTTTAAAAAAAAAGTTCTAAAGCTGGGGCTAGAGAGAAAACAAAATGAATAGTATGCTAGCCACGAGTTACCCTTGAGCACCACCAGGTGTGTCACAAACAAAAATAATAACAATAATAATAATAATAAATATATATATTTAGACTTAGAAATAACTACTCATTGGTAAAATTTATTTTTATAGAGAAATTCATTTATATTCCATGTAAGACTATGCTATACCTCTAAAACTAGCTATAGATAAGATACCTGTTCTCTGACATGTTTCTAAAATATAGTAGAATGAAGGGAAAAAATAGCATAAAGTAGCTTTATGTTTGTATTTAGTGTTTGTACATCTAATTGTATTTATATGTAATATATGTTTGTGATCATGTAAGTATATGGCAAATAATGCCATTTTCTTTCACTGGCACTAAAAAGTCAATGTTGCATGATATTTATGAATGGTATTGGGACTTGTAAATATTTCTGTGTACATAACCAGTCTTGTGACTTTTGCATGCTGCACTAATCTCTGTTAAATCTGTCCCCTCTTTATTCAGAGCATGCTGTCAAGGTCCTTTAATTCCAATTTTACTGCTGTAAGCAGCTTTCACTATGGCAGCTCTAGGGATCTGCATAGCAGCCAAGGTAGTCTTGCCTTGAGTGTTGCAGACGGAAGAATTTCTGGTGGGCACATGTTCCGAGTGAGTACCCATGGTAGACTAGTAGTTTTAGTATTAGAAGAGAAAAAAACAGCCCCAATTTGAATGCTTTAACATTGTTACAGCATATATTTACTGTAGATTAGATACTTTAGTATTATCTCTTGGTTCTAAAACTTTTCTGCAAAGATAACTTAATCTTTATCCCTTAATTATATTTCTTTTGCCATAAGCTTACTATTTAGCTATTTTTTAATCTAAAAGATAATAAGAGTAACATTTTAAAAGATTATTTTTCTTTGCAGTATTTTAATATTAAAATTAACCTGCTGTGAGGGGCTGGGATTGATAGTATAGCAAGTATAGTATTTGCCTTCCAACACAGCTGACTGACCCTTTGTTCGATCCCCAGCATTCCATATTGTCCCATAAGCCTTGCCAAGAATAATTCCTAAGTTCCTGAGTGCAGAGCTGGGAGTATGCTCTGCTTTTGCGTAGCCCCCAAAACAAACATAACTTGCTTTGGACTGGGAAGATAACTCATGGGGCTATAGTATATATTTTGGATTCAAAAATATTCTTGAATTTGCTTTGCTTGCAGTATATACTTTGTATTGGGTTTTTGCTTTTTGTTTTATTTTTGGTTTTTGGGTAACACCTGGCCATACTCAGGGGTTTCTTCTGGCTCGATACTCAGAAATCGCTCCTGGCAGGCTCGTGAGACCATATGGGATGCTGGGATTCGAACCACCGACCTCTTGCATACAAGGCCTTACCTCCATGCTATCTCTCCAGCCCCCAACTTTGTATTAGGTTTATTCCCCTAAGTAATGCCAGTAGTTTAGCACCTGAACACTGCCAGCGTGACTAAAAAAAGCAAGATAAATACATTAATTAAAATTAACTTATTGGGCTGGAGCACTAGCACAGCAGTGCCTTGCATGCAGTCAACCCAGGATGATCCCCAGTTTGATTCCCAGCATCCCATATGTTCCCCCAAACCTAACAGGAGCGATTTCTGAGTGCTGAGTCAGGAGTAACCCCTGAGCACCGCCAGGTGTGACCCAACCCCCCCCCCAAATTAAAAAAATAAAATTATTTTATTTTTAGTTTTGGGAGAAATTCTCAATGGTTGCTCTTGGCTCTGCATTCAGGAATTGCGTCTGTTGGGTCTCAGAGGACTATATGGGATGCAGGGGATTGAACTCAGGACAACCACGTGTAAGACCAAGTGCCTTACCTGCTATACTGTTACTCTGACCCAATTAAAATTTAATTTACCTTCCCTGACTCAAGGTTTTAAAACATCACATATATATAACAAAAATAAAGTATAATTTAGGAATTTATAATACATAATAATCTTTTTAGTAATTGACATTAGTAAATAAAAAATCGATACCTGAAACTAAGTGGTATAATCACTGGGTTTGATAAAATGATACTGTCAAAGAGGGCCAATGATGTGTCAGCATATATGTGAGGCCCTATTACCTGGAATGAAAACAAGAGCAAGAGAAAATTTGGGGGAGATAAATGTTAAATCCTTTGTTGCCCGTATTCTAGCATAATTAATAATGAATCTTTTTAAAGAATTTTCTCTCTATAATGAAACAATACCATGATTCCTAATTAGATAGGCTGGCTTCCTTCCTTTTCACCCTCCCTTCTCTTCCTTTCCATCCCTTTCCCTTCCTTCCCCTCGTTCCCCTCCCAACCCCTCCACTCCCCTCCCATTCCCTCCTTCCCCCTCCCCTGCAAGGTGCTTCACACTTCCTTTTTAAGCTATGAGAGAAGACAAAGAGAAAAAGTGTTTAAGCAAGAATACAAGCAGCAAAACAAGTTCAAAGGAGAATCAGATATTTATTTCTTCTGTAAAGGCCCTTCCATCCTGAAAAGACCCTTCTCTTAAAATACTTATTTATCCCCTTTCCAAAGTATTATTTTGATTAATTTCATTGTTTTTGCTGATATTAGGGGTCTTTTGCTTTTTACTGCCCTCTGTCCCCTCTCTTTGTTTTTATACACAGCTGATAGTCTCTCCTGCATTCCATTTATTCTAGCTGGGCCTTACCTTTTGCCTTCTATCTTCACCACTGGTTTTATGCTAGGCTAATATTAGTAACAATCATTTTTAATTGAACAGTTGCAAAGAGGAAAGGCAAATGATTGATCTTCTAATGATCACTCCAACTGAACCTATAAAATAAAGATCAGGGCTTTTACTAACTTAGTGATAATCTTTGTAGTCATCTGGGATTATTGTTTTCTCCATATTATAATTATTTCTTCTGCTTATTATTCTTAATTTCACACCCTGAGAGTCTGTTGATTTTTTTCATTTATGATATCCTTGTTGTTGTAAAGACTAAACTTTAATTGTACATTTAACTTGTTTAAAGTTGTGAACTTTAATTGATTATAAACATTTCGAAAATAAATTTTCACTTGAAGAAGGAAAATATTTCAATACACAGAATTAGACCAAAACACAATGAGAAAACTGACCATTGTTCGGACAATTAACTGCACATGCTAGATCTGTTGCAGATATTGATCCTAAGATTAAATTGTGAATCCCTTTAAGTTTATAAATACTATAATGAACTAGATTTCATACTTTTTAATGTGGAAAAGTTTGCATTATCAGTATTGCCAGTCATATACTGCTTAGAAAGCAACATTAGCCCTACCTATCACAGTTTATCATTTTCTATTAGTTTGGAAGCCAGTTAAAGGTTCCAATAATTCACAGTTTTTAAAGACAAAATTGACATATAACACAGTGTTGATTCTAAGTGTATATAATAATGACTTGACATATGTGTATTATTATGGCACGATTACCATCATAAAATTATTTAACATTCATCACAGGAGTACTAATATTGATGACATTTAATCTAGCGTTTTATTTGGTTCTTCATCTTTGTTTTTATTATCTAGCAAAATTTTTCCTAATCATTTTCCAAGTACCATCATTTTGATTTCATATCTTAAAGATCATCATTTGTTATTTTTTTTTCTTCCTCATTTGAAGCATCCCCAGATACCCTGTCCAGGAGATTCTTGTCAAGATGATGTATTCATTTCAGGACAGCAGAACTACTCAACAACTACACTTAGTCACAAAGATGTTCCAGACAGCATGATGAAAGTAGGTGCTCAGGAAATAAAATAGTATCTGGAGTTTTATTATTTTACAACTTAAAAATACCTTGTGCTTTAATACTGAAAAGTCTTTGGTGACTTTTGCCCTTGGTTAGTAAGGGTTAGGAAGTAAATTTAATCATAATTTGAAAAGGAATTTTATTTTTATACTAGAAAATTTTTTCTACACAATTTTATTGTTTTATATTTGTAGAAAATCTCATGCTTATTTTATCATTTGAATAAAAGTACTTTGGGCATTTCTGATAATAAGCCTATATGAAGAATTTAAAGATGAATCTGTGGGGGCCACAGTGATAGTACAACAGGGTAGGGTGTTTGTCTTGCATGTGAGTAACCCAACTTCCATCGCTGGCATCCCATATGGTCTCCCAGGCCTGCCAGAAGTAATCCCTGAGATCTGCCTGGCATGGCCAAAAAAACACCAAACAAAAAGAGATGAAGTTGTCATAAATTATCTGAGACTTGCTACTATTTATTAAAATATTTAAACAAATATCACTATATAAAAGGTAAACTTTTGGGGCCAGAGCAGTGGTGGCCAGGGCGTAAGGCATCTCTGCCTTGCACGCACTAGCCTAGGATGGACCTCGATTCAATTCCTCCTCCTCCCCCTGCGTCCCATATGGTCCCCCAAGCCAGGAGCGAGTGCATTCTGAGTGCATATCTAGGAGTAACCCCTGAGCGTCACCAGGTGTGGCCGAAAAACAACAACAACAAAAATAAAAGTTAAACTTTTGTATAATTTAGAATAGATGGCTATAATCTTAATATGAAAGCAACTATATTTTCTGTCACCAGTTAAGAAAGCTAGTTTTTTACTGTTCTTTCTGAACTTCATAAGCAAATACATGTATTATTTATATTGTATGAAATTTGCATTGTTCTTGGTAGTTGGAATTTAGCCATATATTCTTAGCTGTATCTTTATATTTTGCCTTTTTTCTTCTATTTTCTCATAATTGAGCTGAGCTATTGTTTTTTTAAATATTCATTTTTTGCCTTTGGTTTGCAAATGTTATGCTTTTTATTCTCAAGAATCATCCACTAGTCATAGTTTAATATATCAATTGAACATTTTTAACATTGCTGTAAAATTTCAGAATAACCAAGTATATCTAGGTGTTAGTAAGTCTTAGGAATGAATAAGAATTTTGGGAATGAAGAGATAGTACAGTGGGCAAGACACTTGCTTTGCATGCAGATGACCCAAATTCAATCCCTCACACCCCAGATGTTCCCATGAATGTCACCAAGAGTGACAGCTAGGTGTGGTCCAAAAACAAACAGATCAGAAGCAGTTATCTGGAGAATTATCCATCCAGAAAAAAATAATGAATTTGCAAGTAAAAATGAGAGGTATAAATATGGAAAAGGTCAATGCTATTTTTTGAGTAGTGATAAAATAATAGCAGAACTATTAAAATACTCCTAAATAGATCAATTGCTTCATATCTACAGTAATCATGGTCTGGAGAGATAGTACAGCAGGTAAGGTGCTGCCTTGCATGATGCTGACACAGAGGTTCAATTGCTAGTGCCAAATATGGTCCCGTGGGCCTAATTAGTAATTCCTAACCTGAGATCCAGGAGTAAATCCCTGAGCACTGCTTGGTGTGACTCCCTCTCCCTCACCTCAAATAAAAAAGAGGTATATAGCATTTTATTCTCATTCTGAAAAACAAGGAATAAACCCAAGCACAGCCTGGGCTTATTTTATGATCCCAAAATAAGCAAAATTAAATTAAGAAATAAAGATTTTTGGAGTATCCTCTTGGTGCCTTTTCATAACAAAAACATGAGATTATGTATTTCGTACTTGAGAAGTAACTAGATAACTAGATTCTCTTTTTTAAAAACTTCTTTGTTTTTTTTTGGGGGGGGGTTGTTTGGTTTGGTTTTGGGCCACACTCAGTGATGCTCAGGGGCTACTCCTGGCTATGCACTCAGAAATCGTCCTGACTTGGGGACCATATGTGACGCTGGGGATAAAACCCAGGTCAGTCCTGGGTCATCTGTGTGCAAGGCAAACACCCTATCGCTGTGCTATCACTCTAGCCCCTTAAAAAGCTTTTTTTTTTTTTAAGTAAGACTCTGCTCCAAATTCATTTATAGTTGTAAAACTGTTGTAGACTGTTACCACAACTTTCCTGAAGTTTTCTGCTTATTTCCTTATTTCACTTAATTATTATTAAAAAATGAAACCTATGATGCTTTAGGAAAACTTCATACTTAACAAGGTATAAAATATATATTCAGAAAGTAATTTTAAAAGGATGGGAAAAAATCTAAGCACTGTTCTCATACCTTATAAGTAGCAGGCTTGAGTTTGGTTACCAGCATGAAATGGTACCCTGTGTATAGACATAGAGGTAACCCCAAAACTGAAAATGATGATCATTTTTAAGTGTAAAATTCAAATGCAATCTATAAAATTTGAGAGCATTAAAACAAAGGGAACTCAGGGCAGGGTATATAGGACAGTTAGTAGGGTGCTTGCCTTGCACATGGTCAGCTTGGATTAGGTTTCTGGCACCCCTTATGATCCCGTAAGCATGTTAGAAGTGGACCCTGAGAGCAGAGCCCAGTATTGCCAGTATGGTCCCAAAACAAAGCAAAACAAAGGTACTAACAGAAAAATAATAGTTGTTTTTTGAATATAGTTATGAAAAGTAAATTGGAATGCCATGGCTTCTTTGCTACTGTTTTGTGGATTATAAAATAAATAATACAGATGCATGAAGTTCTATCAGAAAAGGCTTTGTTTGGGAGTAAAGGCACCAGTAAATACATCTTTCAAATGTATATGAGATATATGGGGAAAGATTTTCTGATGGGCTTTCTTGACTTTCTTTTTTTTTTTTTTTTTTTTGGACCACACCTGGTGACATTCAGGGGATACTCCTGGCTATGCACTCAGAAATCACTCCTGGCTTGAGGGACCATATGGGACACCCAGGATCCAACCAAGGTCCATCCTGGATCAGCCATATGAAAGGCAAACATCCTACTGCTGCATTATCGCTCTGACCCCTTTCTTAACATTTGACCAGTGTAAATTTTGTGGGAAAAAAAAATGATTTTGAGTGGTTGGGGCCAGAGAGAAGAGTTAAATGGGTAGGGTGCTCACCTTGTATTCACCACACACAAGTTCTATCCCTGCCGTCCCTTATGGTCTCCAAGTATATCAGGAGTGATTTCTGAGTCCAGGGCCAGGAGTAACCTCTAAGCATTGCTGGGTGTGGCCTCAATTCCCTACCCCCCAAAATAATTAGTATGAGTAATACATATGTTTAAAATGTTAAGTGGTACTGCTTTTGTAATGCTATAAGAAGAAATTACGTATATTATGATAAGATAATTTCAATTATTTAAGACACTTTATGTTTTTCTTAGATGCCTTTGAGTAATGGACAGATGGGCCAGTCTCTCAGGCCTCAAGCATCGTACAGTCAAATACACCACCCCCTTCCTCAGGCAACTGTGGCAAGGCATCCCTCTAGGGAACAACTTATTGACTACTTGATGCTGAAAGTGGCCCACCAGCCTCCATATACACAGCCCCATTGTTCTCCTAGACAAGGTCATGAATTGGCAAGGCATGAGGTAAGAAAAATCAAAACTTGAAATGAGCCTAAGCTATAGATTTTAGCTTGTTATATATATCCTTATTAATATTTAGCAGGGTTTTTTTTTGGTTTGTTTGTTTGGTTGGTTTTTGTTTTTGGGTCACACCGGCGGTGCTCAGGAGTTACTCCTGGCTATCTGCTCAGAAATCGCTCCTGGCAGGCACGGGGGACCATATGGGACACCGGGATTCGAACCAACCACCTTTGGTCCTGGATCACCTGCTTGCAAGGCAAACGCCGCTGTGCTATCTCTCCAGGCCCTATTTAACAGTTTTGTTTCATTTTATCTATAAGATGTTAAATTTTGAGGGGTAAACATTCCATGATCCTACTCTGTTCTGATTAATCAGAATAATATATTAAGATTGATATCTAGGCATAATTCTTTTGGGGGGAATATTTGGGTTTTTTTTAGAATAATATTCCAGTAATCAGACCTTCTTCAAGAAAAAAAATAGTAGATTATTACACTTAAGGTAGAATATTATCTTTTACTGTTTGACACTTGGATTTTGATGTTGACTATAGTCTCCAAACTACTTTGGAAAATTAAATCTTCCAAAGTCATTGGTTATATTCTGGAAGATATCACAAAGGGATAGAAAACTTGCTTTTTGCATGCTCGATTCCAGGTTCTATTTCTGTCGATACATAATCCTCTGAGTACCACCTGTATGGAATTTTAAGCACTGAGATAGTAGTACTCCCAAGAATCATCAGATGTCACTCAAAACCAAAAAACAACAGTCCCCAATCATACTTTTATATTTGATAGCTTATTGATAAAATAGTAATAAAGTTTATTGATAAAATAATAATTAAGCTTAGATAAAAGCCTTTTTGAACTTTGGTTGAGCAAGTCTCAGGAAAATATTTTATAATAAAGGAATATAGTTCTTGCTCTGTTGTTTAATATATATAGGTTGGCTATAAAGATTAGCAATCTTTATTAACAGTCAGTCCCAATCCCTTGATATAAATAGACTCAGGAAAAGATTCACTTCCTGGGAATCTTTTTGGTGTCTTAAGAAAACACCTAATGGACCAGTGCAATAGAACAATGGGTAGGATGTTTGCTTTGTATGCAGCCAACTGGGCTCAGTCCCTAGCATCCCATTTGGTCTTTGGGCACTGCAGAAGTGATCCTTGAGTGCAGAGACAGGAGTAACTTCTAAGCATTGCTAGGTGTATGTCCTCCCCACCCAAAATATAAGAAAACATCTAACAGGGACTGTATCAGTTAGTACAGCAGAGGTTGGGTGCATGCCTTGCACACAGCTGATCTGGGTTCAATCCCTGGCACCCCATATGGCCCCCTAAGCACTGCCAGGACTAAGCACTGAGAATCATTGGCTGTGACCCCAAAAAATCCCAAAATATAGAAAGTCAGAATTATTGGTTCATAAAGTCAGCAATAGATTGATTGAGTTAGGAGTTTTGCTCTATAACCCAGCTAGATATGTTTTTAACTCACTAATATATTGATACAATATTCCATGTTGTAATTTCACTTCATCTGCTCAAATACTTATTTTTTGTACAAACCTTACATATGTATGTTTGCTTGTACTTAATTCAATCAGTGCTTAAAATGTAGATATTGTGTTCCTCAAATAGTTAAAAATAAAATTTGGTGGGGGGTTACTCCTGGCAGGCTCGTGGGACCATATGCGATGCCACGAATTAAACCTGGGTCGGCCACATGGACAACAAATGCCCTACCTACTGTGCTAACGCTTCAACTTCAGAAATAGTTAATATATTTTAACACAATATTGTGTTTGAAGTTATTTAAACAAATAACATCTACAATTTAAATACTTGTTGAAATAGAAATAATTAACTTTTATGCAATAGTAATTATAGTTTATTTTCTTTTCATGTTAATTTAGATTCGTGTGAGAGTTGAAAAGGATCCAGAACTTGGATTTAGCATATCAGGAGGTGTTGGGGGGAGAGGAAACCCATTTCGACCTGATGATGATGTGAGTTTTGTTTATATATAGCCTTGAAATAGCCATAAAATGTTATCAGTCGATCTAATCTAGGTTAAAATTACAACTTTTAAACTTTGCTCCTTTATTAATCTGTTTGTTTGGAATATAAATAGTTCAAATGTGAAGTAAACCAGATTTCAAATGTTTATTATGTTTTTACTTATGCTGCTTTCTGCGTGTCTATAGAAATAATGTAATTCCTTTAACCAAAAACACTATACTAAAGGTGCATTAGAGACAAAAAAGCATTGTGAGGGGGTTGGAGCAGTTGTATAGGCAGGGTATTTGCCTTGCACACTTCCAACCTGGATTCAATCCCCAGCATCCCATCTGGTTCCACTAGCCCCACGAAGAGTGATTCCTGAGTGCAGAGCATTGCCACTTGTAGTCAAAAATCCCAAAACAAAAAACAAAAACAAAACTACTCTTCATAGAAAGTGAAGACTTATGCCAATATTCAAATATTCTAAACTGTTAAATATTTTATGTTTTAATTGTTATTTATGCATACTGCTTTCTAATAAATAACTCTTTGTTGCTATTAAAAGGGTATATTTGTAACAAGAGTACAGCCTGAAGGACCAGCATCAAAATTACTGCAACCAGGCGATAAAATTATTCAGGTAATATATCTTTTTCCTTTTAAATATCTGTCATCAAAACTATTAAAATGCCAGATAAAATACTTATTTATGAAGTTTGTAAATACATATATATATATATATATATTTTTTTTTTTTTTGGTGACTCAAGATAGTTTTTATTGAAATCTACTTAAATGTCTATCCATCAGAGAGAACATGCTTATCCAGAGTGGAAATAATTAAAGAAACAGAGATTAGTGAGATCTGTATTCATGGAAGAAAATATGGACTTGATGAGCAGGCCTCTGAAGTTTATCTTCAGTATTTATAAGTGAATAAAAGGTCAGGGAGATGACTCAGAGAACTGAAGTTCAGACATTGCATGTAGAAGGCTCAGTATGATCCCCAGAAACTTATGATTCCCCACACACTGCCAGCACCAACTCTTGTTCAAATGAAAACAAGAACAAATGAGGGGAAATAATACTCGTTGTGATTTACTGTTAAAATATTTAAATCAGAGGCCAGATGGGTAGCTTGCTTACATTGTACATGGTCAACTAGATTCAGTTCCCAGTACCCCAAATGATACCCAGAACCTACCAGAAATAATTCTTGAACTACAACCAGGAGTAAGCCTTAACTACTGTTGAGTGTAGCAAAATAATAATAACAACAATAAAAGAACTGGGGCGGAGCAGTGGCGCAAGCCCTAAGGCGTCAGCCTTGCTTGCGCTAGCCTAGTATGGACCTCGGTTTAATCCCCCGGCAACTCCTGTGGTCCCCCAAATCAGGAGTTATTTCTGAGTGCATAGTCAGGAGTAACCTCTAAATATCACCAGGTGTGGCCCCAAAACCAAAAAATAAATAAATAAAATAAAGACCCAAGGATCTAAATAACTTGAGGCAGCTAAAACTATGTAGTATATAATATAGTAAAGGCCTCAATAATTGGGTCTGGAGAGATAGCATGGAGGTAGAGTGTTTGCCTTGCATGCAGAAGGTCGGAGGTTCGAATCCCGGCATCCCATATGGTCCCCCAATCCTGCCAGGAGCCATTTCTGAGTGTAGAGTCACAAGTAACCTCTGAACACTGCCAGTTGTGACCCAAAAACCAAAAAAAAAAAAAAAAAGAAAAGAAAAAAAGACCTCAATAATTGTTTATACTTGAACTAGTATATAAAGTGTAATATTTCTTGATCTCATTACCCTTGGGCAGTGGGAAGACTAGACCTGTGCTCTGTTGCTCAGAAAACTTGGTAGTAGGAGTCAGAGTGATATAGTACATATGTACAGTGGTGGGACGCTTGCCTAGCATTGGCCAATCTGATTCAATCCTTGCATCCAATTTGCCTCCTCCCCTCAAACACTGCCAGGATTAATTCCTGAGCACAACATTGAGCGACCCTTGAGGCTCACCAGGCATAGCCCAATACCCTACATTCCACCCCATCCCCCAAAAAATAATATCCAGATTTAGTAGTTCATTTCCATGCAACACCTTGTTAACACTTAAGAATCATATGAAAATATGGACAAGATTCCTGGGTACCACTTTCAGTGATTATATTTTCATAAAGGAGTAGAACTTTAAGAGTCTATGGGTTTAGGGCCTGAAGAGATAACATGGAGGGAGGGCATTTGCCTTGCATGCAGACAGACAGTGGTTCGAATCCTGGCATCCCATTTGGTCCCCTGAGCCTGCCAGGAGTGATTTCTGGGTGTAGAGTCAGGAGTAACTCCCTGAGCACTGCCGGGTGTGACCCAAAAACCAAAAAAAAAAAAAAAAAAAAATGTGTGGGTTTAGATGGGCTTAAGGGTGGGAGGTTAGCTCACACCTGTTGGTGCTCAGGCTTACTACTGACTCTTCTGGCAGTCTTAGGGAACCATATGGGGTACCAGGGATTCAACCTGAGTCAGGTGTATGGAAGGCAAATGCCTTACCTGCTGCACTACTGATTTTGCCCCTTGGAGTCTTTTTTAAGCAGCTAAAATAATTCTTATTTCCTGCCTCATGCATGAGCTATGTGTGAAAAATATAAATGCACAAATGCAAATGAGTCACTATGGAATGTATTTTCTAAAAGTATTTTTCTTTTTTCTTTTAGGCAAATGGTTACAGTTTTATCAATATTGAACATGGACAAGCAGTGTCCTTGCTAAAAACTTTCCAGAACACAGTTGAACTCATCATTTTACGAGAGGTTTCTTCATAAGCACTATCGATTTCAATAGGGGAAGATTCATTGGAAGATACTTGCAGGGGAAATTAATATTTTGACTATTTTTATATATAAAGAAGAACTCAAATTATGTTGAAATTTGTACATTAACGAAATAATGGAATTTGTGGTTAGAGGGAAAGAACCACTGTATAGTATATAGGGGAGACTGTTGAATTCATACCATATAAAATTTGTTAGGTTTTTAAACATAACAATCAAGGATGCAAAAGCAAACATGTGTTTTTGTATAGAGTGTAGGTTTATTTTTGGATTTCATACACATGACTCGGCAAGGCCTTGTAGGTCTTCATTGTAGTCCAGAGACAGATGGCAGAGCTATCTCTCTCATAGCTTTTATGCCCTTATTTTTATTCAACTGGTATTAATGTTTTTCTGCTGAAATTTTTTTTAATGTTGGCAAGAGATTTGAAGTGTTGGCTTTTGCTATGTGCATATTGAATTGAAGCGTGAGTAGGTGAAGGTGATGCTGGTGGATTCACTTTCCAAGGCCAGATTAAAAAGTTAATTCCTATAAAACTCTGGAAGCAAAGAATGAATAAGCAACTGTTAATGTGTTTTTATTAATATAATTATGCAATAAAAATGTAATGTCTTTGTAAAGAAATTTAAAAAGACAATAATTGCGTTTTATGGACTCTACAGTATCTATTCTTGTCATAGTCATTGACAATACATTTGCTACTGGTTTCAAAATTTTTTCAATTTTTAATTTTGTAGTGACAAAATTTTTAAAACTATTCTAGATGCTTACCCATGCATTTTTGTGCTACAGAAATCCCCTGATCTTTTTGCAAATGGCAGTACTTAAAATCTGTTTTATGATTAGTACTCTCATTTTAATCATAATTTACCACTATTATTTTAAGCAAGAAATAAAACTAAAGTGGCCAATTTTAATTATTGAATGCTGTACCACAAAATAAAAGATTTAGGAAAGCCACCTGATTTTTGTTTGGCCTCACATTGCCTTGGCAAAGTAAGAGAAAATAATAATGCATGGAGCTAGGATACCAAAGCAAGTTTATGAAACTGGCACAGTGATAGAGAATTGCTGTGGAGAATTGTAGAGCAAAGGGATAGGTCCACAAGGCCTATCAGTGTGTAATGATGTTCAAATAAGGGCTGTTCCTACAAGTTAACATTAATGTGAATTCAACGCTTCAGAGTCTTTAAAGGGTTTCTAAGTGTATTTGTGTAATAGTGTTATACCACCAACTGCCTTTGTTCTTCATTAGTGTAACGAATGTTTGATAGTTTATTTTCTTTATCTAAACAATTTTGCTTATGTTCTCTTTATGTAATCAAATAAAACTTGAGTAACATGCAATGGTAAGAATTAATGCATGGTATTTGGACCAGATTAAAGTGCCATAGAAGACCAATAACTGTTTTCATTAGGGCAATATCAGTTATTCCAATTCATTTTTAATTACTAAGAAATATAGTTTTGGGATTTTTAATCTGTCATGCTCTTCAATCTTATTTTAATCAGGATTTTTATAGGACTAGCAAAAAACAGCAATCTATATTATGCAAGTAAATCAAAGTTGTTTCTTTCTTGCTAGTCAGAATAACTAGGCAGTACTTTTAAAATTATGTGAACTCAAATATTGCACTTCTTTTAAGATGTTACCAATTGGTTGTACTGTATAGATTTAATAATGATTGAAACCCTTTAACAGCTCTTTGTAAATTTTAACTCATTTTAGTTGATTTGCAGTAATATTTACATAGGAATTGATTTTTATGAATATAGTAGAAAATGTGCTGTATTTTGATAAAATTCATTTATTGTATGTGTGTTGTAATCTCTTTAAAAAAGAATGACAAACAACTTCTTTAAGACAAGCCTCGGTGTCCACTTTATTCAGTTTATTTTAAAATACTAATTTTGAGGTTTTGAGTATTTTCGTATTACAGTTTTCATCAATCTTCAAAACACATTTCTTTTATAAGGAAAGCATAAAATGGTTACAATTATGATGTTTTCAAGTACATTACTTTGTATTAGATACATACCTTGAATCAGATACACAAAATATAGTTTTGGAAATGGAAGTAAGCCACAGAGAATAATTGTTTCATTAGCAATCAAACCTTAATTTTCTGCATATTATATTAGAAATACTAATAGTGTGCTATATCTGTAGCTCTGTAGTAAAAAGTTTTGCCTTGATGTACAGTTGGTGTTAATGCACTAATATTTTATTCTTCTCTAATTAATAAAATTATATTAGATTTTCAAATTCTTATAGCACAAAAATTTTAAGGTTTGTTACCTAAAGTAACTATCACATTTAAAAAAGCTAATAATAGCAAAGAGTATTTTGCACTTAAGTTGCTAAAGTTTAAAAAAATACTAAAGCTTCTAAAATGCTGATTTTTCAAAATTTGAATAGAAGAGTAATTACATCTGAGGAAATTAAGTCATTTTTAGTATGTATTGTTGTATAAGATAGTTAATGGCTATACCCATAACAGACTTTATTTTAATAAGTATTATGTAGCAAATCATCAAAATCAAAACTATTTTATGGGGGCCAGGCGGTGGCGCTGGAGGTAAGGTGCCTGCCTTGCCTGCGCTAGCCTATGACAGACCGCGGTTCGATTCCCCAGTTTCCCATATGGTCCCCCAAGCCAAGAGCGACTTCTGAGCGCATAGCCAGGAGTAACCCCTGAGCATCACTGGGTATGGCCCAAAAACAAAAACAAAAACAAAAACTATTTTATGTAAAGTAATAGTGTTAGAAATGTGATTATCATAATTTCTAAACCATTAAAATTATACATTCAAAATAATTTACATAGATTTGGAGGATAAGTGTAATGGCCCCAAACTCTATATTTCCACCCAGGAAAGGCAGATCTGGAGCAAGGATCAAAACAGGAAATAATCTAAACAAGGTTCAGAGTGAAATGCACATGGCCAAGAAGCTATCTGTCTAGTCAAGCGAAGAGAGAGTTTCCTGCCAGAACTTCAGTTTTTTTGAGTACAGAGACCATCCCTGGGTGGGGGGGGGTGGGGGGTTGAGTAAGGACAGAAGGCCTGTCTTGAGCCAGTCCCACCCAGGTTTTTTTGAGACATGTAAAATATGGTAAGTAGGATCCATGATAAGTTTTGGATAAAGCCAAGTCTAAACAGATACAAAGAAAACGGATGATTTTTGTTTTGGGTGAAACCAAGTTGTAAACCAACAGATAATTCACAAATTTATAAAATCCTCTATTTAAATCTTTTGTAAATATTTTTTTCAACCTTTTGAGCCTGAAGATGTGTATATTAAGTTCTTTTAAACAGATGTTGCCATAAGAACTAAATTTTGAGTATTAAATCCCATTAGTATCTACATATTTTATTATTGGCATTCATAAACATTCCAAATTTTTGTATATATCTAGGTGATTTGAAGTAATGGTAATTAGGTAATAAACAGGGTTTTTAAAGTGTATGAATTATTTATAGAATTGAGGATGTAGAATTGTCATAAAAAGGTATTTTCTTTGACCATCCTAGCTCTTATATTTCTGTGCTGGAGGACATGTAGTTTACTGCCTCACATTATTGTTCATTTGATTGGTAATTAGTCAGACCAGTTGGAATGTTACTTTTCCATTCTCTCTGTTGAAAAACAATTTTTTTGTTTGTTTTTGGGTCACACCTGTAAGCAGTTGGGTTACTCTTTGGGTTACTCTTGTCTCTATGCTCAGAAATTGCTCCTGGCATGCTCAGGGGAGCATATTGGATGCTGGAATTTGAATCAGTGTCCTTCTGCATGCAAGGCAAATATCTTACCTCCATGCTATCTCTCCAGCCCCGAAAATTTTATGTTATTGTTTCAACATTTGATAAATTGATTTTTTTTTTTGAGTCACACCCGGCAGTGCTCAGGGGTTACTCTTGGCTCTGCACTCAGAAATTGCTTCTAGCAAGCATGGGGGACTATCTGGGATGTTGGGAATAAAACCACTGTCCTGGGTCAGCTGTGTGCAGAGCAAACGCCCTACCGCTGTACTATTGCTCGGCCATATAAATCATATAAATTGATTTTTTATAAAAGTACATTGAAGTAAAAGTTAAGATCTATTACTTTTTTTTTTGTTTTTTTTTTTTTTTTTTTTTTTTTTGGTTTTTGGGCCACACCCAGTGACGCTCAGGGGTTAATCCTGGCTGTGCGCTCAGAAGTCGCCCCTGGCTTGGGGGACCATATGGAACACCGGGGGATTGAACCGCGGTCTATCCAAGGCTAGTACAGGCAAGGCAGGCACCTTACCTCTAGCGCCACTGCCCGGCCCCTATTATTTTTATTGGATTTGTAAAAGTAATCTAGAGAAGCAGCTAAGACCGACCGTGGGGTATTATATAAAAGCATTCAGAAGCACTGACCATGTTTGAGCTAAATACATTGTTTGTTGATATATGTATAATTTTTAATGACTCAACTGATAGTAAATATTGTCATCCACAATTTTGGGAAACTTCTTTTTAGGACTTAGAAATCTTTCTGCAGTTTGTTAAATGCATGAGAAGCCCATTCTAAACTGATCACTTAGAGCATCCTTTGAGTGCAGGAGCTCTAGTTTGATCCCTGAAACTTAATGACCCCCAAGTACTGCTAGAAATGGCCCAAACAAAAAAATAAACAAAAAATGTATCTAGAAAACATAATGTCTCAGTAGAATTTGCTTCCATTTTATTTTGGAAAATAACTCATGAATCTTCATGTAGGATTGTTAATAGAGACTAAAAAAATCGTTAGAATTTTCTAACAACTTAAGAACTAGCATCACCCCTGGAACTTCATGTGCCAGTTCTCGTTCACAATCTGCTTAGATTCAGATAAATCTTTATTTTTTTAATCAGAACAAAAACTATGCACCCTTACCCCTTCATGATTCAAAACTAAATTTTGCATGTAGTTTTTCCTGCATCAGTTTTTCTTTAACTACTAATTGAATCCATCTAGGACAGTAACATTGAAAATGTGTTCTTTTGTTGCCTTGTCAGAAAAAAAGTAAAAATGGAAGAAAATGGACATGGAAAATGAGTAGTTCAAAGACTCCTCTTCACAAAGAGCAAAACAATATTCTTGTGAACCAGAATTACAGAAAGTGTGGGGCCTGGGAGATAACATGGACGTAAGGCGTTTGCCTTTCATGCAAAAGGTCATCGGTTCGAATCCCGGTGCCCCATATGGTCCCCTGTGCCTGCCAGGAGCAATTTCTGAGCATGGAGCCAGGAGTAGCCCCTGAGCACTGCCGGGTGTGACCCCCCCCCAAAAAAAAAAAAGAAATACAGAAAGTGAATATTTAATACCATGATAGGTAAAAATATTTATATCCCACCATTGGGTAAAAGAAGACAATACATTTTTATAGGATTCTTTGAAGACCATAGGTAAAGAAAGCAAAGGAGATAGCACAAGTGGTAGAGCATGTGCCTGAAATATGTGAGAATCTGAGTTTGATTCCTGACACTACATTGAGCACACCAAGAGTGAACCCAAGTGTAGTGCTGGGAGTAAACCCTGGTCACCAGTTGTGGACAGAACAAACGACCCCTCCTAGTTTTGTTTGGGAGGGCATAAGGTGTTGGGGATTGAATCCATACTGGTTCATGCAATCTATATCCCAGCCCTTTTTTAAAGATGTTTTAAAGAAAGGCACAATGATCTAGGCCCTAGTCTAGGGTGACTCAAGTACTTGGAACTAGTAGTTACAGAAATTAAATACGGACCTCCTGCTTGCAAAGTTTGGGCACTTGATCATTTTAGCTATCTCCTCAGCCCTGAAAAAAATTTTAGGGTATAGGGTGAGAGATAATACAGTGGTTGAAGACTTGGATGATCTTTTGTGTTACTGCTGGGTGTGGCCAAAACAAAAATTTAAGTTGAATCCATTGAGAATCAATTGTTCTGATATATGATATTCTAATACAGTAGGCTATAAATTTTCATTCAGTACTCGATAACATATATATAGTTTGACACGACTGCATTAATAATCATTTTTCTGGTGAGGAACATCTGTGAAGCCTCTACCTCACCTCCCTCTAGTTTCTCTACCTTTGAGTACAATCATTAGGTCAGTATTATTTTTAGCAAATCTGCTGTTTTCAGAAATTAGGAACTAGTTTATATTGTCACTTGCTAAACTTGAATCTATTTTCCCATATGTTTGCCAGCAGAATTTATGTGACTTTCTGACTATGGCATGTTTGATAAACGTAACATTGGTGTATTTTGACAGTTCAAACTTCATTTATTTGATATATTTGACATGTACACATATGCTTGTCATCCATTTTGGGCAAGTAGGAAATTCTCTATTGCCCTTTTCTGACATTTTAAAGACTGATTTGTAGGGATATCTTGTCTACTCCAGATATCACTCTCCTGTCTTGTAGACGTTGCAAATATCTTCTGCCAGTTCGCAGTTTGGCAAAATGAAAACTCTTGGGCTTACAAAAGGCACTTGCATACTAGTTTGGATCCTGTGAGCACAGAACATCTTGATGGGATAATGTGCACATGGCAGTTGGATATGGCACCCGTGGTGACACCAGAATACAGTTTCAGTCGCATAACTATGCTCATTGGTTTTCTGAGTTTTATAAAGAGTTTTTGGTTGGGCCCAGAGAGGTAGTACAGCGACGTTTGCCTTGCAAGCAGCCAATCCAGGACCAAAGGTGGTTGGTTCGAATCCTGGTGTCCCATATGGTTCCCCGTGCCTGCCAGGAGCTATTTTCTGAGCAGACAGGAGTAACCCCTGCGCACCGGCAGGTGTGGCCCCAAAATCAAAAAAAAAAAAAAGTTTTTGGTTTTTTTTTTTTTTTTTTGGTTTTTGGGTCACACCCGGCAGTGCTCAGGGGTTACTCCTGGCTCCATGCTCAGAAATTGCTCCTGGCAGGCACGGGGGACCATATGGGCACCGGGATTCAAACCGATGACCTTTTGCATGAAAGGCAAACGCCTTACCTCCATGCTATCTCCCCGGGCCCCCAGTTTTTGGCTTTTGTTGTTGTTTTGCACCCAGTTACTTTTATTGAGTTGCTTGGCTTACAATAGTATTAAAGTTGCTTTCTACTTGTAGGCATACACCCTCACTAAGTGTCATCATGCTTCCATCACTGTTTCAAGGTCCCTTCAAGCTCCTCTCCCACTTTAAAGTCTTAGTTTTCAGTTCTCTTAACAATATCTCAGTGATTTGCGGGAATGGGGACCTTAACTAGAGCCTTCCCACTGTGCTGTCTTCAGCTTCAATGTCACAAGTTTTTTTCCTTTGTGGATTGTCTAATTCTTTACTTTATATATCACATATTAGGTTATAGGACATTTAATCACTCACTGTATTTTTTCCTTTGCACCCACTATACTTAGTATGATTCTAATTCATCCAAGTTACAGAAAATCACAATATTTCACCTTTCTTGTAGCTGAGTAGTATTCCATTGTGTCGCTATACAATTTTTTTTTTTTTAGAATTTAGGGGTATACCTGGCAGTGCTCAGAAATTACATACACATGGTTCAGTGCTCAGAGATCACTCCTGGGAGGCTCAGGGGACACTGGTCTGGTAGGGATCCAATCCAGGTCAGTCACATCCAAGAAAAGCACCTTACGTTTGCTGTACTATCGCTCTGACCCCCCCCCTCACAATTTTTTTACCTAATAGTTTGTTGTTGGGCAGGGAGCTGCATCCACATCTTGACTATTGTAAATAATATAATGAATATACATGTGTATATACCCTTGTTAATTCTCTTCTATTGAAATAGATATACGGGACTGAAATCACCAAGTCATACATAAGTTCTATTCATAATTTTTTGAGAAGTCCCCAGATGTTTTTTTTATATATAAGATCTGAACCTGACCCCATTGTCCCTTCTGAGCAGAGTCTGTAATAGCCATTGATAAAAGTACAGTGTGTATTCTAACACCAATTTTCTTAAAAGCTGAAGCAGAAGACTCACATAAGCAATGGATAAAAGTTCACTTTCACCACATTCCCATCTCACTGGTAGAAATGATGACCCATTGTCATTTTGACTTGTTGCATTGATGAACACGTTTTCATAAACTTGATGGCAATTTGTATTGATTGAACAGTCAAGGATTTCTTTTTAGTTTCAGAGGTCCCTGTCCCTATTTTTATCCAAGTACCATAGTTTTTGTTTGCTCTTCACTTTTTTTTTTTTTTTTTTGGTTTTTGGGTCACACCTGGCAGTGCTCAGGGGTTACTCCTGGATCTATGCTCAGAAATCGCTCCTGGCAGGCGCGGGGGACCATATGGGATGCCAGGATTCGAACCACCATCCTTCTGCATGAAAGGCAAATGCCCTGCCTCTGCTATCTCTCCAGCTCCTGCCCTTAACTTTGTAATATAATTTGACATCAGAGAGTGTAATGCCTCTAGATTTATGCTTGTATGGGTAGCTTTGACTGTTTTGTTTACGTGGTTTCATAAAAATTCTCAGATTGCTATTCCTACTTTTCATAGAAAAATTGTATTAGTAGTGAGAGAGAAAGTACAGCAATTAAGGTGCTTACCTTGCATGTGACTGACCCAAGTTCAATTCCCAGCATCCTGTCAGATTCCCTGAGCACCACCATAAATAATTCCTAAATGCAGAGTCAGAATTAAATCCTGAGTAGCACCAGGTGTGGCTTAAAAAAATTCATTAGTTTTTGTTAGAAATTGCATTGACTGTGTGACTTTTTTTTTTTTTTTTGCTGTCACCCCAAGGTGAGTTAGGATGACTTCTACCAGGACTGCGAAGAACTCTTTTTATTGAGTTCTTTTATTTTATTTTATTTTATTTTATTTTATTTTATTTTATTTTATTTTATTTTATTTTATTGGTTTTTGGGTCACACCCAGCAGTGCTCAGGGGTTATTCCTGGCTCCATGCTCAGAAATTGCTCCTGGCAAGCACGGGGGACCATATGGGACTCCGGGATTCGAACCGATGACCTTCTGCATGAAAGGCAAACGCTTTATCTCCATGCTATCTCTCCGGGCCCCTGAGTTCTTTTATTTTTTATTTATTTATTTAGGGTTTTTTTGGGGGGGGCACTCCTGGCAGTGCTCAAGGGTTATTCCTGGCTATTTGCTAGGAATCAGAAATCACTCCTGGCAGGCACGGGGGACCATATGGGACACCGGGATTTGAACCAACCACCTTTGGTCCTGGATCGGCTGCTTGCAAGGCAAACGCCGCTGTGCTATCTCTCCGGGCCCGAGTTCTTTTATTTTTTAATTTTATTTAAACATGGTGATTACAAACAGGACCGTAGTTGGGCTTCAGTCACCAAAAGAACACCTCCCCCCTTTACCAGTGCAACATTCCCACCACCAATGCCCTCACTTCCTCCTCTCACAACCCCTGCCTGTATTTAAAACAGGCATTCTACTCTCATTCATTAACATTGTTTCATGGTAGTTGTTCGTGTAGTATTTCTCTAACTGCACTGACCACTCTTTGAGGTGAGTTTCATATCATGAGCCAGTCCTTCCAGCCCTCATCTCTGGCATTATCACAATAATGTCTCTAATTTTTCTTAAAACCCATAGATAAGCGAGACTATTCTTTTTCTCTCTCCCTCTGACTTATTTCACTCAGCATAATAGTTTCCATGTCTATTCATGTATAGGAAAATTTCATGACTTCATCACTCCTGACTGCATAATAATCCATTGTATATATGTACCAAAGTTTCTTTAGCCATTCATTTGTTGAAGGGCATCTTGGTTGTTTCCAGAATCTGGCTATTGTAAATAGTGCTGCGATGAATATAGGTGGGGAAGGGATTTTTGTATTGGATTTTTTGTTCCTAGGGTATATCCCCAGGATTGGTATAGCTGGATCATATGGGAGCTCAATTTTAAGTTTTTTGAGGAATCTCCATATTGTTTTCCCTAGGGCTGGATTAGATGACATTCCCACTAGCAGTGAATGTGACTTTCTTTCTCCACACATTTTTGCCAGCACTTTTTTGCTTTGTTTTGTTTTTATTTATTTATTTATTTTTTTTGGCCACACCTGTGATGCTCAGGGGTTACTCCTGGCTATGCGCTCAGAACTCGCTCCTGGCTTGGAGCACCATATGGAAACCATAAGGGGATTGAACCGCGGTCTGTCCTAGGCTAGAGCCAGCAAGGCAGACGCCTTACTGCTCCACACCACTGCTCTGGCCCCACTTATTGTTCTTCTTTGTGATATGTGCCAGTCTCTATGGTGTGAGATTATATCTAACTGTTGTTTTGATTTGCATCTCCCTGATACTTAGTAATGTGGAACATTTTTTCATGTGCCTTTGGCCATTTGTATTTCTTTTTTGAGAAATTTTCTGTTCGTTTCTTCTCTTTTTTGAAGGGTTAGATGTTTTATTCTTGTTAAGTTCTGTCAGTAACTTGTATATCTTAGATATTAGCCCCTTGTCTGATGGATATTGGGTGAATAGTTTCTCCCATTCTGTGGGTAGCTTTTGTATCCTAGGCACTATTTCCTTTGAGGTGCAGAAGCTTTGCAGCTTAATATAGTCCCATCTGTTTATTTCTGCTTCCATTCATATGGAGAGTGCTGTATCCGCCATGAAGATGCCTTTAGTCCCAAGTTCATGGAGTGTTGTTCAATATACCTTATGGTTTCAGATCTGATATCCAGGTCCTTAATCCATTTGGATTTGACCTTTGTGCATGATGTTAGATGAAGGACTGAGTTTGCTTTTTTTCAAGCAGCTGACTAGTTGCCCCAACACCACTTGTTGAAGAGGCTTTCCTTGCTATATTTTGCATTTCTTGCCCCTTTATCAAAGATTAATTTATTGTGTGTCTGGGGAACATTTTCTGAATACTCAAGTTTATTCCACTGTTCTGAGGGTCTATCTTTATTCCAATACCATGTTATTTTAATGACGATAGCTTTGTAATACAATTTAAAGTTGGCCAAGGTGCAAGGTGATACCTTCCATACCTTTTCCAAAGATTGCTCTAGCTATTCATGGATTTTTATTTATTGTTCCAAATGATTTTCAGGAGTGTTTGATTCACTTCTTTGAAGAATGTGATGGATATCCTTAGAGGGATTACATGAAATCTGTACAATGCTTTGGGGGAATATTGCCATTTTAATGATGCTGATCCTGCCAATCCATGAGCAGGGTATATGTCTCCATTTCCTGTGTGCTCTTTTATTTCTTGAAGCAGTGTTTTGTAGTTTTCTTTGTACAGATCATTCACATTTTTAAGTTGACTCCAAGATATTTGAGTTTGTGTGACACTAATGTGAATACGATTTTTTTTGGTGGGGGGGGTCACACCTGGCAACGCTCAGGGCTTACTCCTGGCTCTATGCTCAGAAATAGCTCCTGAAAGGCTTAGGGGACCATATGGGACGCCGGGGTTCAAACCACCGTCCTTCTGCATGAAAGGCACATTTCCAGCAAATCAAGAAACTATAAACTAACGCTGCAGCTGTGAGATGTGCTGTGGTTGCTGGGGCTTCAGGAAGTGAGAAACCAGTGTACCTTGAGTTGCTGTTAGGTGTCTATGCACCTAGTGGTGGAGACTAGTGATGGAGCAATGAAGTTAGTGGTGGCTGTAAAGTTGCCAGGGTATTGACAGGGTGGAGACTTGGCCCATTGTACCCCCCTCCTGTGACTGCTCCTGAGTTTTCAGCCAAAATATTGATGTTCCCATGAACTTTTTCAGCTGTCTTGAATCTCATGAGATTTAGTCAGTCTGTGGAGCTGGACTGATGATATGACATGGCTGTAGTTGTGGGTGTGGCTCTTTTATTAAAGTCTTGTATTTTTAGTATTGAGATATCCTTTGGCTAAGAGTATTAAGGCTTTTAATTGCTTCTGATGCTATTCTGAATGAGAGTATTTTATGTATTTTTTAAATGTTCCAATATTAATCATGAAAATGCAATTGATTTGTACATGTTGATGTGTGTGTGTGTGTGACTACACTTAGTGATGTTCAAGGCTTACTCCTAGCTCTGCACTTGGGTCACTCTTATCAGGGCTCTGGGGACAGTCTAGAATGGCAAGGATCATATGCAAGGCAAGAGCCTTCCTGTATTATCTTTCTGGCTGGATATGTTCATTTTGTATCCTGGGACAATACTAAATTGTAATTAGTACTAATAGTATTTTGGTGATGCGTTGGAGTTTTCTATGTAAAAGATCATATATCTGCCAAAAAGGAGTTTTACTTCATTAATATTTGGATATCTTGTTTATTTTTCTTGCCCTGACTTGTCCGGCTAGAACTTCCAATTGAATGGTTGAAGGGTGGGAGTTGAGTGATCCATGAGACCATGAATAAAGACTCAGAAGACATGAACATTCAGAGAACGGTGAACTACGGCTCTTGTATCAGGGATCACCAGAAAGTTTTGATCTGATCATCGTTTTT